>CAUZXS010003991.1:0-90079 GCA_963585895.1 Sepioteuthis lessoniana | reverse complement strand
CTCAGCATTTAAAAAAACATTCATGCCCAACGGCACAGCTACGGAAAATTCTCACCGACAACACAACAATATTAGAACATCAAAATAATAAACAAAAACTTCAGATTCTCGAAGCATTACATATCAGAAACCTGCAGCCAACACTTAATAGAATTAATTTTCAAACCAGTGCTAATGTACTTAAATGTCTTTAGCTACTGGCACTAAATATAGAATCACATTCAAAAACAAACGCCAAAACCTTCAACGGCAAAGACGCCCTTACACAGTTGTAATATGCTAAAACAAAAGTTACATCACTTTTGTAGTAGATCCTCCCCTGATGATGGCCCAAAGTCGGGCAGAAAGTACTAGGGATACATGCAACTATGGACAATACATAAATCAATTCCCCCAGAATACAATAAAAGTAATACGGGAATTCGAACGGATCCAAAAGAAAATATGTAGACATAAAATGTCTATTATGTTTAATGAAATTTGCATTAACGAAGAAATGCTGCCTAAATATACATATATATATATATATATACACATATGTATACATGCATACATATTTATTCATATGTATATGTTTACATACATATATCTGTACATATATATGCATACATACACACATATATAAATATTTATGTATACATATACATACATATATATATATATGGACACACACATATACATACACACATATATATATACACACAGATATGTATACATATATATATATATATATATACATAAATACATGATAAATATATATGAATATATATATATATATATATATATATATTATATATATATAATTCATATATATACATACATATATATAAATTCATATATATATATACACATAAATATCATGTGTTATATAGTATATATGTATATATTTATATCTTTAAATGCATATTAGATATAAAACCTATTGATAGCAGTCCATGCCTTTGCTTGGCACATATGAACATCACTTTCAATAGATGAGACACAGCTGTTGAGGTAGTGAACTTGACAACTAATTTCAAGTGGTGCTTAACTAATTTCATTAAAAATAACACTTAAAGGATGAGAATTAAAAAGTTTTGAGGATGGCCAAATATTTTTGACTGGTAATGTAAATTACACCTATATACTCATTTATCAATTCACACACACACACACATATATATATATATATATACACGTATATATATATAATATATATACGTGTATATGTATATATATATATAAATACATACATAAAAATATGTATATGTACATGTTGTGACGGCAATTGACCAAAATCCCAAAACGGGATTTTATTTTCGCACGTGTGAAGACGGGGCAGGTTGGCACTTGATCCCCTATAGAATAAGTCCTCATTCAGAGTTTTTCTCTCAGGCATATAAGAACTGGCATATTACGTGAGGGATTAATTTAGGGCCAGACTGACCGCCGCTGGCCAAGGGGTTCCAAATTTCACACTATCCACACACCCACCAGGCCGCTAAACTTCTTTCCCCTAGATAATGGAAGAATATGGACCTATAGGTTTTAGGTCGTAATAATATATATTGTAGTAGTCGGCAACTCCGGTTCCCATGTGATATTTTAAAGGAATTAGTAGGACAATTCTAAGCAAGATAACATAAGGCGAATAGAAGCTGAAAAGGAAGCATGAAGTAACAAATTCGTAGAAGAACTGCAAAGAACAAACTTAGACCACGTGGTAACATAAAAATATATGATTCCTTTACTACAGTTATATACACTTTCAAAGTGTCAAAACATATAATAATTGGATAGTCCACGAATATAAATGTCTTTTCTTGACTTTTGTTTTTCTTCAAGTTGAGGGAGAGAGAGAGAGTGGTATACAAAATTTGGGTATAAAGGAGAAATGTCCCCAAAGTTACTTATCTTATTTTTCGATGGTGTTCCACTGGAGAATCTTTCTTCTTTCACGGGCTAATAGACTTTGTTCTATTTTTTTACACTGGCTTGAAGAACCTGGGGTCCTTCCTGTCTCAGGTATTCTTTTGTCTTCAACCCGGAATACTGGCTATGGTTCGTCTGCCCACTACGGACCCTGCTCAAAAACTCATTTTCTTATTATTTACTTCCGCTGAGGGGAGGAAGTCCCCACTTCCGTTTTGGGTCCCAGCCAATCATTTGGCTTCTCTCTTCCTCCTTCCTTGGTGTCCGGCGACCTGAGGTTACTAAGTACCAACATCTGGTCTCCCCTGTGTGACCCACATTCCTTCCTAACGGTCACTCTTTGACGGCTAGATACTGTTATTTCAAACACGGAGGATAGTATTAATCTTACCTCTATCGTCTCTGCGGGATATCACGTGACAATGTGGATATGCATACATATGTTAACATATATCTATTCACATATATACACATATATAAATCTATACATACGTAGGTATACATATATGTATTTAGACAGATACACACACACACACACACACACATATATATATATATATATATATAATGATAATAAATAAATATATATTATATATATATTTAATCCATGGAAAATATTGTTCTGCAACCTAAGGTTTCTTGAAGTTTATAACAACATTCGTCAGGCAGTTATTCATATGAATACATATATATTTTTTGTTTAAAAAACATGAAATTTAGAGATAGTATTCCATTTCTGCAATAAATTCATTTTGCTTATTCAAGCTCGTTAGATGGAACTAACGAGCTTGAATAAGCAAAATGAATTTAGTGTAGAAATGGAATACTATCTCTAAATTTCATGTTTTTTAAACAAAAAAATATATATGTATTCATATGAATAACTGCCTGACGAATGTTGTTATAAACTTCAAGAAACCTTAGGTTGCAGAACAATATTTTAGTTCCATCTAACGAGCTTGAATAAGCAAAATGAATTTAGTGTAGAAATGGAATACTATCTCTAAATTTCATGTTTTTTAAACAAAAAATATATATGTATTCATATGAATAACTGCCTGATGAATGTTGTTATAAACTTCAAGAAACCTTAGGTTGCAGAACAATATTTTAGTTCCATCTAACGAGCTTGAATAAGCAAAATGAATTTAGTGTAGAAATGGAATACTATTTCTAAATTTCATGTTTTTAAAAAATATATATATAAGTTGCTCTGCAGGTATAGTTTCTATTAAATAGCAGTGCATTGAGCATCTATTCTTTGGATATCCACAGTCCTTATTTACTTGATATATATATATATATATATATATATATATATATACTAATAAATAAATAAATAAATATATATATATATATATATATATATTCAAATATATACATGCATATATTTATATACCCATAAATACATATATAAACATACAAACATATCTCTTTCTCTCTCTCTCTCTCTATATATATATATATATGTAAAGTTGGCGACCGTAGTCGAAAGCAACCCGAAGGCTCCCTTTTCATTAGCTACTACACCGAGGAGTAAGGAATGCTGCGACTTCTTTTCCTGGAATACTCCACTTTACCCTTGATACGTACCTTATAATGCTGAGTGTTAAGCAAGGATGTATCAAGAACCATTGTTTCAGTCTTTGGCATAACTTGAGCTAGGATTAAACCCCGGCCTCCCTGACTATTGGTAAACCCTCTACCTATTACACTAACTGGCTGGTATATATATATATATATATATATATATATATATATATCAGGAAATGATTGTGGTGTAATCTGTATCATTTTACAAAACTGGCTTGTGAAATCAAGTTCCATTCCTAGATAAGACTATTTGCATTTCACATAGTGCTAATACACTTGAGAAAGGTATGAATCCAATTAATCTCCCTCCGGCTTAGGATAAATAGTCAGGCCGAGAGGGGTCTTCAAACTTAGTATGACAATCAATATAGGGGGGGAAAAATGCTTACCGCCACTTAAAATTTCAGAAATGTTACATCCTGCTTATGCAGCGGGTTTAGTATATATATATATATATATATATATATATATATATATATATACATGTATATACCTACATACCTTGACATATGTATGCATATAGATATCTATCTATCTATCTATCGACCATACATACATATATATACATCCGTCCATCCATATATATATATATACATCCATATATATATATACACACATATATAAACACACACACACACACACACACATATATATATATATATATATAATAGCCTGGGAGACCGGAGTTCAATCCAAGTTCAAGCCATACCAAAGACTCAAAAAATGGTACTTGATGCCGCCTTGCTTATCATTTAGCATTATAAGATATGGAGAAAGGCTAATATGGAGCAATCTAGTGAGTAATGCCCTTTCCAACACCTCGGTTAGTTGTGAATAACTTTTTTTACGTATATATATAATATTCATCTGTATATATGTATATATACATATATATACGTATATATATATATATAAACACATATATGCATGTATACATATACTCATATATATGTCAAATGTATACATATATACGTATATATACACATATATATATGAATATAAACATTCTTCTTCTTCTTCTTCTTCTTCTTGGCTAGACTTCGCGAACGAAGATTTACGAAGGAGGCTGTCCACATCGACTGCAGGCATGCTGATGGTTGACTAGGCCGATGCGGGACAGGCAAGTCCGGCCGCAGCGACTGCAGTTAAAGGTCTGGTCAGGGATGGCTGCTTAGGCTCCCTGGATCTTCCTCCTGCGACGTTTCTCCCTGAGGTTGGCTTTGAGGGAGTCTTCAAAGGTGGAGACGACCTGGTTGACAGTGCGGCGCCAGGCCCGACAGCAGCAAGTGTTGACCATTGATGGTGGCCAATGTGGCAGATACTGAGGGTCTTCTTGAGGGAGTCTTTAAAACGTTTCTTCGATGCCCCTCTGTCATGGTAGCCAGTGGAGAGTTCACCATACAGAGCTATCTTTGGCAGACGATGCACCCTCCCATTCTTGAGACATGCCCTGCCCATCGTAGCTGCGACTTCAGCAGCATGTCCTCTATGCTGGTGATTTCTGCCTGATCAAGGACCTCAACATTGGAGATGTAGTTACTCCAGTAATTGTTGGGGATGATGCGGAGACAGCGCTGATAGAAGCGCTCAAGGAGTTGTAGACAGTGGCGGTAGGTTACCCATGACTCAGAGCCATACAGCAGAGTGGTGAGTACAACGGCTCAGTAGACGCTGATCTTTGTGCCCTTCTTCAAATGCTTGTCGTTCCATACTCTTTTGGAGAGTCTGCAAAAGTGCTGTTTGCTTTGGCCAGTCTGTTGTCTACTTCCCTGTCGATCTTGGCGTCTGATGTGATGATACACCCCAGGTAAGTGAACGGATGAACTGCTTTCAGTTCATTTCCACCGATGGTGATGTGGGGAGGGCGGTACTCTTCTAGGGGTGCAGGCTGACCTCGAGTCCAAAGAGCTGGGCAGCCTCTGCAAAGCAGAAAGTTACGTGCTGCAGGGCTCTTTCGGTGTGGGCAACGAGGGCAGCGTTGTCAGCGAAGAGGAGGTCATGGAACAGCTGCTCTATTTTTTTGTGGGCATGCAGTCTCCTGAGTTTAAACAGACTGCCGTCAAGGCGGTAGTAGATGTATACAGCACCGTCATCGTCAAAGTTTTCTATGATCTGTTTAAGCATCATGCGGAAAAAGATGCTGAACTGAGTCAGTGCCAGAACACAACCCTGTTTCACGCCATTAACGATTAGGAAGGATCCCGCGAGGTTGCTGTTCAATTTACCTTGGCCGCGCTGGTCTTTGTGCAGTTGGATAACCACGCTGAAGAACTTTGGGGGCAGCCAAGGCGCTCCATGATCATCCACAGCCCCTTTCTGCTCACTGTGTCAAACGCTTTGGCCAGGTCCACAAACGCTACATACAGTCCTTTGTTCTGCTTCTTGAATTTATCTTGGAGCTGTCTGAAGGCGAACACCATGTCTGTGTTGCCCCTGATGGCTCTGAACAGACACTGGGTTTCTGGTGGATGGTCTTCAGCGACGGTGGGTACCAATCTGTTTAGGAGCACACGAGCAAAGTTTTTTTTCCTGAGATGGAGAGTGGAGTGATCCCCTGATAGTTGGAGCAATCTGACTTTTCTCCCTTGTTTTTGTACCAGGTGATGATGATTGCATTGCTGAGATCACTTGTAAGTTTGCTCTGCTCCCAACAACAGACAAGGAGTTTGTGAATATAAATATACATATACACACACAGATATATATATATATATATATATATATACGTATATACATCTATATAGTATATATATAAATATATGTATCTATATCTATGTATATAAATATACACAGATATGTATATATATATGTGTGTGTGTGTGTGTGTGTGTGTGTGTGTGTGTGTATGTGTGTGTGTATCCGTCCTTATACATATATATACATATATATAAGCATATATTTGTATGTATTTATATGTGTATGTCACACACACACACACACACACGCACGCATATATATATATAAATATATTTACACTTTTATATATATACATGCACACATATATACACATATATATGTATACACACATATACACACATATACAGGGTGGAACGATAAAATTGTCGTCCGAAAGAAAACAACACTACAGCTTTATTTTAAAACTTTTATTGAAAAAAATCAATTCAGGTAACTGGATTATGTAGTAGAGCTGACATCTATTCAATGTAGCCACCTTCAGACTCAATCACCGCCTTGATACGGATCCGGACTGGGAGCATGCCTTTTCTACAAGCGCTAGTGGGAGCTCGGCGAATACTCGAGGGATGGCGGCGATCAGGCTGGCTTTGGTGTTGTGGGAGGTCATGTTGGTGATGTTCTCGATGTATGACCAAACGAAGTAGTCCTGCGGGTTCAGGTCGGGGAAGAGGGTGGGCAGTGAGAGAAGGTACAAAGTCGTAGTACTCCTTCTGAAGCCAAGCCTGGGTCTCTTTGGACTTGTGGGCCGGCGCCGAGTCCTGCTGCTACACTCAGGGTCTGCCACCGGCCACCTGATTGCACCAGGGATCACAACACTCTTCAGCACATCCACATACACTTTGGTGTTGACTTTCATGTTGACTTCGAAGATGTGAGGTGGCATGATGTGGCCCTCACTTGAAACCACACCAAAGACCATAACCGTAGCCGGAAACTTTGTTTTCATCACCCTAGGCAAGTCTCTGTTATTCGTGGCAATCCAGATTTGCATTTTGAGGGTGCTGGCAATGGTCCTGTTGTCATAACTTGGATTGGTAGAGAGCATCGCTTGTTGAACATTGTGTCACTTTCAGACATGGATAGACGACTCCTATCGCTCTTGGGATTTGTACACAACTGGCCAACTAGTAGATGGTCTGCAACAAAAAAAAAAAAAAAAAAGAAAACCGGTTTTCATTAAAAGAAAATGGAATCATGTCGTCTTTTCTAGGGCGACAATTTTATAATCGTTCCATCCTGTATATATGCACACATACACACGCACACATATATTTTTATACACAAACACACTCATATACACATACACACACATATATATATATGTATTCTTATATGATCTAAGGAGAAAATCCAAGACTGTCTTTGAGCAATATATATATATATATATATATTGCTCAAAGACACTCTTCGAAAGAGCTGGGTCAATTCCTGTGACAGAGTGGCTAACATGCTAGACTGTGCCGTTCTCGTAAGAGAGTTCACTCTCCAGTTATACAACTATGTTCACTTTCAGACTATTACCCTTGAGAAAGGTATGGACTCCCTTATCTCTTCAGCTCCATATTAAATACCCACACTTCTGTCCTTCCAGAATTATGGATTTAGTATTAAATAACCAACAATGGTTGACATGCCATTAAACAAAGAAACCAACCACACTTTAGGAGGACCAGTCACCCACTTGAAGCAAAAGGTCAAATGAATGGTCAAATAAATGGTCAGGATATAACTAAAGAGTATTACCAAGGAACAAGAAGACAAATATTCATCCTAATACAGGATAAGACACTTATTTGCCATAGACTAATAAAATTCAAGGTCGTTGCTGGAAGGAAGACATTTTTAAAGCAATTTGATCCACAATTCATATGTTCTAGGAAATAAGCTGTTGGAATGGAACATTTATTTATTATTTGGGTACAGACTCATAAAAGAACTCCTGCTGCTCACAAAAGACAACAATATGAATTATTATTATGATTATTCCACTCTTAGCAAGTTTTTCATATCAGTACTAATTGCTTGTTTTCACTGAAGTCTGAATGACAGCAAGTCTTCTCAGTTCTCCATGACGCTTCAAAGTGTTCTTGCTGATTTTAGCTGTCCTGTGGTGCGGATGATCTCACTTCTTCCTCTGATCTCTAATTCCCTGTGTCTCTTTTCCGGGTTTTTTGGGACTGTTCCAAAGTCTCTTTGTATGAATTGTATCACTGTCACCTTCATGTTCTATAGCATCTTCAGCTCTTTTACAAGATCCAGGTATTTATCTAGTTTTATGCTATTTTTTTAATTTTCATACTGTGGTCTGTTAGAATTGCCAGATCCACTAGTTAACAAGTTTACTTCTTGTCAATTAAAACTATATCTATTCTATTTACTCATTAGGGTTTTTCATGTTGATGGTCTTTCACTAGAGATTGAATGACAGCAAGTCTCCTCAAGTCTCCAGGACACTTCTCAGTATTCTAGTGTTCTCAACAATGCTGTAGTTTGGATGATCTCCACTCATCCTCTAACTTCCAAGTCCTCCAGTCACTATAATAATCCTTTTGTTACTGTACCGAAAGCACCAATCACGATTGGTATAATCATCACCTTCATGTTCCATAGTTTTTCAGTTCGCTAGCATGGTCATGGTACTTATCAGTCTTTTCATTTTTTTTCAGTTTATTATTATTATTTACTCATTAGAGTTTTTCACGTCAGCGTAAGCTTATGGTCTTTTACTGGAGATTCAGTGACAGCAAGTCTCTTCAAGTCTCCAGGACATTTCTCAGTATTATGGCTGTTCTCAACAATGCTGTAGTTTGGATGGTCTCCACTCGGCCGCCAACTTCCAAATCCTTTATGCCCTTTAATAATCCTTTAGTTACCATGCCAAAAGCACCAATCACAATTGATATAATTGTCACCTTCATGTTCCATAATTTTTTCAATTCTCTAGCAAGGTCGAGGTACTTATCTCTCTTTTCACATGCTTTCAGTTTTATTCTGTGGTCAGCCAGGACAGCAAAGTCGACAGTTTTGCAGGTTTTTATTATTATTATTATTATTATTATTTGTGTCCCACATTATCATCCACTGAAGATAATTTCTCTCTAGTTCTTGTGATCTACTAGTCTTTTCCAGCTTCATTGGCCCTCCTCAAATACTTAAAGTATTTCTAGAAGTCTGACCAGTTCCAGCTTTTTGAGAACTTAATAGATTGATAATTAGCTGGTTATTCATCTCCTAATTAAAAGGCGTGTCATAACCTCAACCAATCATTACTATAATTATAATTAATATGGAACAATCCTAAAAAATCAGGAAAAGAGGCTGGGTGAACTGGAGATCAGAGGAAGAATTGAGACCATCTAGATCTTAGAACTGCTTCTTAGATCATCTAGAATACTTTGAAGAGTCCTGGAGTGCTGAGAAGACTTGCTGTCTTTTAGACTTCAGTGAAAAACGTGAACAAAGAGGTGCAAAAATTATAAAAGAGATACTTTAATTTCTTAGATGGATCATTGTAATTTATCATTAATTAATTTCCCTGAGAAATTAATTTCCCTGAGAAATTAATTTCCCTGAGAAATTAATTTTCCGGAGAAATTAATTTCCCTGAGAAATTAATTTCCCTGAGAAATTAATTTTCCAGAGAAATTAATTTCCCTGAGAAAAAAGGGATGAAGGTATTTACTCAACCTATCTACTATAGGTAGGATGTGACACAAGGTCAATTTTTAGGAGAAGTAAAGCTGGTTTAAATTTAGTTTTCCTTTGCTTAGAGTGGTTTCCTAACAAAGGATAAAGAACACAGTCTGCCCTACTATTTTTTATGAAGAAGAGATACTTTCATACCTTTCTCAAGGGCAATAGTACAAAATGAACCACAAACAGCCATGTTCATTTTCTTTTTTTTTTTTTTTTCTTTTACTGGCATGTCCACCCTTATCGGATTATTTCATGCTGAATTTGATTTTTTTCTGTTTTATTTATTTTTTGTAATTGTTATCTGGGAAAAAATTATATATAATCATATTTTTGTATAAATGCTAATTTCTTTCAGATACAGTATTAAGTTATCAACAATGATGTTTAAACAGTTTCTTTAGGATTTCCTGTTCGAAAAAAAAAAATGTTTCCTATCAGCAGAATGTCGATAGATTTAATTAGGTTTGCTTTTGTTGTGTTCCTTAGTATATTAATGTTTATGGGTTATTCAATCCGAAATCCTGCTTATACATACCATACATATATTATATATGATGTGTAAGGGAATAGTCTAAAGCTAACTCCATTTTTAAATGAACCAAAGCTCACATGCTTGCACACAGTTAAATGGTATTGCCAACATGATTAATTCTATTAAATATAAATTATTTGCCCACACACAGCCAAATGGCTTCATATATTGCCATTTAACTTTCATAATTCTATTTATTAAATGGTTCCAAGTACTGCTACCCAACACCACCAATCCATTCAATATCAAGAATTTGCTTGCACACAGATCAATTGTTTCAAGTATTGTTACTTAGTGCTAATAATTCTATCTAATATTAATCATTTGTTTGCATACAATTAAATGGTTTTAAGTATTGCTATTCAACATTTATAATTCCTACCACCCACCATGAAGTACTCCTATCTAATATGAACAACCTGCACAAAGGCATACAGCTTCAAACAACTAATAATAACAATCACTTGTAAAACATCGAACAGTTCCACCTTACCCACAGATGTAACCCCAACAAGTACACTACTTCAGGTCAGGGCAGACCAGAGAGAACTGGTAATTAAGGAGCACTGCACACTTCCCAAACTTTGAGACCAGAGGCCCGCTTCCAAGACACCATTTAGTTAGTATCCTCCATTTGAACTTAAGATCAGCAATTCCATTTCCTATGAAGATGAGTTATGCTAAATATGCCTCCCCTCTCTTTTATTTCATTCCAAACCTTAACTATATATATATATATATATATATATATATATATATAGGGTCTTGCGGGTAAATTGAGACAGTTTTTCAAGATAATACAATATATTATAATATATATATATATATATATAATAAATATATATTAGATATATATATTCAATTCATGGAATTTAGACTGCGAACCCTGGGTTTCATGGAGTTTTTTGCAAAACAAAAAGGTAGTTAAGAAAATGAAATGAATCGAAAATCGAAAAAAATACAGTCAAAAACCGTTGGGATGTTGTAGGAATCTTTACATGTGATTGTAAGTGTGTGAGTGTGTGTGGGTGTGTGCGTATGCTTGTGTGGGTTATAGTTGCGTATTTATGTGTGTATGTAAGTGAAGGTACAAACGCAGCGCGTTGTTTTAACCGGATATAAATTCTTCGGTGAATCTTAATTTTTGCTACATTATTTTATTTCTGTATGTGCAGGTGACTATAGCTAAGGAACAAAACATCATCATTGCATGTCGAGGGGAATAAATAAAGATTTGATTTGTAAGCGTATTTAAATGGTTATATTATGGTAGACCAGAATCACAATGGGTATAAGTAGGGATATATTGTATTACAATATAATATTGTACAATGTTGGTATTATATTTAGGGAAGGGAATTGGGCTAGGATATAATAATGAATTGATGAAATGTTGCGTAAATATTATATATGGGATACACATTTTTTCTAGTCTTAAAATAATCAATAAAAACATACTTAAGAACATTCTAGAAATTTAGGATTAAAACCGTATTAGCATTTAAATTACATTTTTATATTTTTCAACCAATCAGCTAAAAACATAGAATAGAACATTCTAGAAAAATAGGATCGGAAGTGAACTAACAGAAAATATTTAGGCTCGAAAATAAAATAGTAAAATACAAATCTGATTGGTCAATAAATGTCTACGCGCCAAAATTTTAGGACGATTCTTTGATCCACCTGTAGGATATAAATAACACAGAGTTAGGGAACCATTCACACAAACTTACACGAAGACTAAGACTAAAACACAAGCCACTAAGCCAGTAAAGCAGTAGCCGATACTATGTCTGGCAAATTCCTTTCCTTCCTCAACTAAAGTTCATGACCTAGCTTCAGATGGCCGCAAATCACATTCAAAAGAAAAACCCGACAAACTTTCTTTCATCAACGCGACATGCTGTCGCCACAATCATAAAACCCGCTATGAACTTAATGTAAGTAAGAACAACTTATTTACAGACTCCGTTAACATGAACATACACACATCTTTAAACAAATCTATTTTCTTCTTGCCAAACTTTATTTTCCAAAAGGCCATTTACTTGTCATGTATTTTATTTGTTTTCATATTCTGTTATATGCATATTAAATTGTTTGTTATTGTTCGTTGTGTTCTATTCCATTTCTTTCCTGCGATAGTAAAGTTTTGTGTTGTATTTGTGGTGGAAATAATTTAGAGAGCAATACCCGTAAAGTACGGACGCACATCTACTGAAATAACCAAATTACATACAACCCCCACAGATATATACTATATTTATTTTTGATAGTATGTGCGTAATGAAAACTAATGAAGGGGTTACAATAATAGTATATTCATGTTCGATGATTATTATAACTGAAGAGCAAAGTGTTGTCATTATGAATTTAAGGAAATTGATTAAGGAAATAGATGGTGGGTTTGGGAGGTATGGGTAATAGTTGGGCGGTTGGGATGGTTATTTTTAATAGTTATATGTTTTGTGTTAATGTTGTGTGATATATATAAGCTATTGTAGAAAAGGGTAGAGTGTACATGGTAGATAAGATGAATGTAGAGTGTTGGGGCCTATTCTTAATTATCATAAAAATGTAAAATTAACAGATTGTAGAGGCGTGTGGATATA
This sequence comes from Sepioteuthis lessoniana, assembly GCA_963585895.1. NCBI lineage: Eukaryota > Metazoa > Mollusca > Cephalopoda > Myopsida > Loliginidae > Sepioteuthis > Sepioteuthis lessoniana. Next base: position 77,035 of record CAUZXS010003991.1, on the reverse strand, counting down.
TATATATATATATATATATATATATATATATATATATATATACACGCACGTGTGTGTTTGTGTGTGTGTGTGTGTGTGTGTGTGCATGTAATAGTCGTGCTGGCTTGAAATCATCAAAATAATTTTATTCCTTAATCTTTTTGAAAAAATATGAACGATCTCAATTATCCTTTACATGCTATCTATCTATCTATCTATCTATTGAGATAGATAGATAGATCAACTTGTCTGTCCATCGGTCAGTGTAAATTTGGGCTAACTTACATTGCCTTTCATTAACTAACTGTGACACTAACTTTCTCAATCAATATTTACGCATGATAGATAGATAGATAGATAGATAGATAGATAGATATGAACAAACTGAGATAGATAGATAGATAGATAGATCAACTTGTCTGTCCATCGGTCAGTGTAAATTTGGGCTAACTTATATTGCCTTTCATTAACTAACAGTGACACTAAATTTCTCAATCAATATTGATATTATATTTTGGGAAGGGGATTGGGCTAGGATATTATAATAAATTGATGAAATGTTGCGTAAATATTATATATACTATAGTTATCTTTGATAGTACGTGCTTAATGAAAATAATAAAGGAGTTACAATAAATAGTATATTTGTGTACAATGATGATTATATCTGAAGAGCAACGTGTTGTCATTAGAAATTTAAGGGAACTGATTAAGGAAGTAGATGGTGGGTTTGGGAGGTATGGGTAGTAGTTGGGCGGTTGGGATGGTTATTTTTAATAGTTATATGTTTTGTGTTAATGTTGTGTGATATATAAGCTATTGTAGAAAAGGGTAGAGTGTACGCAGTAGATAAGATGAATGTAGAGTGTTGGGGCCTATTGTTAATTATCATAAAAATGTAAAATTAACAGATAGTGGAGGCGCTGCGTTTGTACCTTCACTTACACCCACACATACACATATTAATACGCAACTATAACCCACACAAGCATATGCACACACCCACACACACTCACATACTCACACACTTACAATCACACATAAAGATTCCTACAAAATCCCAACGGTTTTTTGACTGTATTTTTTCGATTTTCGATTCATTTCATTTTCTTAACTGCCTGATGATTTTTGTTTTGCAAAAAGCTCCATGAAACCCAGTGTTCGCAGTCTAAATTCCATGAATTGAATATGTATATCTAATATATATTTATCTATTATTATTATTATTATTATTATTATTATTATTATATAATAGCTCTATCCAAGATATTGAGCACTCTCCATGTTATATTACACTTGGTTCAGCACAAACCCACAAAGTGATATAGTGATAACCAACACTATTATAATATATATATATATATATCATGTCGCACTGCCAGCACGGATCTCGCTGACCCTCTCTCGCCACCTATCTCTATCGTCCATCGCTCCCGGCAGGTCTTTTAGGCTACATCCTGTATCAGCACAGAGCTGTTTTATATAGGTTCTTGTTGGTTGTCCTGCCTTTGTTCATCCATGGGAAGAGATCCACAAGAGTATATCACTTATGAGTCGCTGTTTTGTTGGGGTGTTGCCTCCAGGACTTGTTCAATATTGATCACAGCATTCTTGTGTAATTATAGTCAATGCTTTTCACCTTACATTTAGTTACTGTCCATGTAGTGCATCCATATAGCAGTATTGACACGACCACTGCTTGGAAAAAACTGTGTTTTATTCCATCGGTCAGGTCTGACTTCCATATGACCATTAGCCTATCGATAATTATATATATATATATATATATATATATATACATGCGTGTGTGTGTGTGTGTGTGTGTGTGTGTGTTGTTCATGGTGTAATAGTTATCACTGTAGGAAATGGACATGGTGATCTGAGTTCAATTCTGGATGAAGCTGTTTGAATTAGTGCTAATACCCTTGGGAAAGGCATGAATCCTACTAGTCTCTCTGCAGCAATAGGTAAATAGTAGGACAGACTAAGCTTTCAAACCTTGGTTTGACAAAGAGGGTATCCTTGAGGTGTAATGGTTGGACTGCAGAATCATAGTAAGCGAGTTCAAACTCCAGTAGTGCTATTTTTTTCACTTTTAGACAAATATCCTTGGGAAAGGCATAAATCCCCTTATCCTTCCAGCTATGGGTTAAATAGTTCCACTGCTGTTCTTCTTGAAGGATGGATTTGGCATTAAATAGCAAAACCAGAACCAGAACCTTGGTATGACAACTGGTTAAGAAGAATGAAAATTCTAAGTTCAAACCTGTTAAACTCCACTTACAAATTGACCTTGTGTCACATCCTGCTCATATGGAGGGGTTGGGAAGATGCATAAATATGTGTGTGTGTGTGTGTGTGTGTGTGTGTGTGTGTGTGTGTGTGAACAAGTTGTGTTAAAAAAGTATTGACCCTGAAGTTGTGTTCCCCAAAGGAGAAATAAACTATGAATGTCACATTAATTTTCTTTAAAGTAGTCCCCTTGGCATTAAAAACACTTCTAAAAATAAAAAAGGGATGTTATGTTTAAGCCTCACCAGAGGCTTTTCATTCTTTATTTGTAGTCCAGGTTTCATATGACAGTCGATAGAATAAGCAATAAAAATAACTGAAATTAAAATGAAAGAGATACTATCCAAAAAGTTTATGAACATACAAAACACAATATGACTTTATATATCTATCTATCCATCTCACACCTTAATCTCACTACAGAGTAACCATTTATTAAGCTTAACTTAGTTTAGGATAAGGCTAAAAGTATGAGACACCCAGTGAGAATCAAGCTCACTACCAATGCCCTGTTACCCTAGCTTGCTAACCATTACACCACACAAGATGTCCATGTACATCTCCATAATAGTTTACAATGCAATCAAATATTCAAGGCAAAGGTTTTTTATATGAAAAAAAATGTCATGTTTTTTAACCACACATTGAAGTAATAAGTTTGACACAAGGCCAGATTAATGCAGTTACCCTCGAGGAAGTGATGTGATCAGTGACAAAAATAGTTCTAGTCTTTACAGAGGTGCCTCAACCACAAAGCAATGAACCTGATTCTTACAACATTCAGACAATGGTAGGGGCAGGAATTGCCTTGTAAGACAGCCATCAAGGACACGACTGATTTACCAAAACAAATCTGAAGGATTAAGCTTTATGGTTGGATAAAAATTTAGTATTACGTTATTATACATTTTATAGATTATAGCTCTGTGGAAAACCCTACATTTGATTGGCTGACAATTCAGTTAAAGATCTGAACCACTAGGCTGCTTATACAGGTGATTTGTTTATAGTGCTGAAGTGATGAGCAGAAACAGCCAAATGTTTTTGATGAGTAGATAGCAGAAGACTAGAGCAGCAAAGTGTCACAGATTCTCCCAAACAACAATCCTCAGGTTTAGAATTCAGAATTGCTTTCACTATCTTTTTATGACTTTCCCATTGAGTACAACATCTGATTGACAAACAGTTCAGTTAAAGATATGAACCACTAGGCTGCTTATACAGGTGATTTGTTTATAGTGCTGAAGCAATGTGCAGAAACAGCCAAATGTTTTTGATGAGTTGATAGCAAAAGATTAGAGTAGCCAAGTGTCACAGATTCTCCCAAACAACAATCCTCAGGTTTAGAATTCTGATTTTTTTTTAATTCAAAGTAGCCATTTACCAAGCTGAGTCAAGCACAAGGCCAGAAGCATAGGGCACTCGGTGGGAATTGAATTCACTAATGTTGGCCTCTTTGCCAAGCTCACTAACCATTACACCTCTTAAGGTGCCTAATCTCACAACATGGTAATGAGAAATTCCAATCTTATGGAAATACAAACCATTTTAGAAATTCAATATCCAATTTTTTTCATGGATAATAACTAGATAAACCACACTACTTGAGATCTCTCCCCGTCTCTCTTTGTTCTTCACCCCCTTTTCTCATGATAACTTTCTTATCTTCAGTCTTCTTTCTTTTTTGTATCATGTCATGTTCTTTCCCTCTTTTTTTAAAATCTCACTTTCCTTCGGACTTCTCTCTTCACTTTCTTCTTACTATGTATTATGTCTTTCTTTTTACATGAGTGACTTGTGAGAATTTCTGTCAATTAATGCTAATTGCCTTTCCAACTTGGCAAACACAACTGATGCCAACATCTCAAAATCCATTGACAAGCAAAAGTGCTGATTCATACATAAATATTTCCTGCATTTATTATAGGTATGAATGAGAGTTATTCAATAAATAAGGTGAATTGTCTCAAAGGAGTTGGTAATAGGAAGTACTATTTACAATTGCTCCTTTTTCAAGGAGATAAATAGTCATCATATTTACCCAACCCCTCCGCTCGGGCAGGATACGACACAAGGTCAATTTTTAAGTGGAGTTTAACAGGTTTGAATTCAGAGTTTTCTTTCTCCTAGACTAGTTGCCTCACCAAGGCTGAAGAACCTAGTCTGCCCTACTATTTACCCATAGCTGGAGGGAGAATAATTGGATTCATACCTTTCCCAAGGGTATTAGTGCTATGTGAAATGCAATCAGTCTCGTCCAGGATTTGAACTCATGTCGCCGTGTCCAATTCCTGCGACGATTACCATTACACCACGGGCACCTCCTAAAGGAGATAAATAGTCATAGATCCTTTCAAGTCTCTGAAGATTGTCAGCATAAGCTTCTTTTTTGACCACTGTGCCCAGAACGTTTTCTTTACAAGAGAGTCTTTTTGACTCAGGATTGTAGTGGAAAACTCACGTTTAGTCCATTTTTAAACATTTTTAAGTGAAACATTCTTCTCTGTATACATCTCACATTCTTCTGTAAATTTCACATGGTTTGCACTTCTCAGCCACAAAAGATTCGTTGTCAGACCTCTATTCAATCCTTGAGTTCTCTGTTTGATTTGCCACCATTTTGAATAGCCTTGAAACAAATATTTTTTTGAGATTAAAATAGTTTTCTTATAAACCAAATCAAAACAATGCATAGTTTACATCTATGGAAATAAATTCTGAAAAATAATTTTATTTTGCTTTCTTCAAAAAGATTTTCCTTATCTATTGAATGACCCTCATATTTTACCTACCTCTCATTGGGTCTTATGGCAGCTACCATCTAGATCTGGGGTAGCACTAACTCCACCAGACACTTGATGTAGGCCTCTGTTCAGTCTGAGGCCATGTGAGAAAAGAATGCAATGTAACATCACCATTTCTAGTGACCACCCCAAACACCATCATGGACTGGGGGTTTGGTTTTCATCAATTTGAATATGAATCTGTCTTCAGATTGACTCAGCCCAATTGACTGGGGCTGAAGAATACACCGATTACACCTCTGCAGAAGGGTAAGAACCCCACTCCCAATGAGTGCCCAGGATATAGTACTAAACAATCTGAGGGTGAGGCTCCAGCCCCGGAGTTTTGAGTTCTGTAGAGTAAAACTTCATTGCCATTGCTCCCAGGTCCACACTGACCCAGAGTGGTATCACCTGACAGGGTCTTATCTATTGGTCAAATAGAACTGTTTAACATTTAAACTGAGAACAAAGAAAGGACTTACATTAAATTGAATTGTTAGAGATAGAACTTTGTGATCATTTAAATCTGTGTAAACAAATGACTGATGTTTAATTGAATTGTGAATGATACTTAGGAATACTTGGAACAATTTAACTGTATGCTAACAAATGAGTAATTATTACTGTTGATTAGCAAAACTTGAAACTCTTTAACCGTGTGCCTAATTTGAATTATTAGTCTTACATAGCAATATTTGAAACCATTTAAGTGAGTGCAAATAAATGATTAATAGTAAATAGAACTATTTGTGTTAGAATACTCAGAACCATTCAACTGTATGCAAACAAATGAGCTCTGGCTCATTTAAAAATGTTATCTACAAATCATGCATTAACAAATCATATATAATATGTATAAAAATGGATTCGGCATAAAATAACCCACAATGGTTAATATGTCATAAAACACAACCAAACCAAATCCTTAGATTGACACTCAAACACTGAAATCTTTCTATTGGAGCCTCCAGTATGAATGTCAATGGCCCAGTTGGCTGGGGCTGTAGAATACACTGACTGCTTCTCTGCAGAGGGGTAAGACCCTGCCCCCGCCAACAATGTGTCCTGATTTTGACACTAAACAATCTGATGGTGGGGTTCCAGTAATACTGGAGCTTTGGGGAATGCGGAGTACCCCTTCATTGCCATTGCTCCCCGGTCCACACTGGCCTGGTGTGGTAACACCTGATAGGAGCCCTATCTATGGGTTAAATAGAACTAACTGCATACTTATGCTATACTGAATTGTTTGAATTAGAACTGTTTGACTAAACTGAATAGCTTGAAATAGAAATGTTTTTGACAATTAAACCATACTTACATTTAAACTGCGTACTGACACTAAACTGAATTATTTGAAATAGAACTATTTTCATAAAAATCGATTTGGCGTTAAATAATGTACAAAGGTTGATATGCCATAAAACCCACCCACCAACCAACCAACCAACCAACCTGAATATCAAGCTGTACAACCGGCTGTTTCCAAATTTCTAAAGGTGGGAAATGTATCATGGTGCTACTTTCATCAGACACAGTGCTCAACTGATTTTAGTTTGCTGCACAGAAGACAAAACCTGAAACAAAATACAGGCACAAAATTGATGATTTAAAATGGTAACAATCTACCCATCACACAATCTATCATGTGTTACAATTTGATCCAGAAATGAATCATTTTTGTTTCACTAAAGAATCACAGAGCAGACTAAGGAAGTAAAGTTGGAGACTGTTGTTGAGAGCGACCTGAAGGCTTCCTTTTCAATAGCTGCTACACCAAGGTGTAGGAAAAGATACTACTCCATTCTCTGGATTGGTCCACTTTACCCTGAATCCGTACCTTATAATGCTGAGTGTTAAGTAAGATGGCATCAAGTAGCATTTTTTGAGTCTTTGGTACAACTCAACCTAAGATTCAACCCAGGTCACCCAGACCATCGGTGAACACTCTATTCATTAGGCCAATGATTTGGTGTGAAGAGTAGACAACATAATAGCAATTTTTGAAAAATCCTATTCAGCTTGCTCAGTATCCCTTTTTTTTCCAAATTTGGTATAAATATAGAACTTCTGTTGAAGGGTTAACTTTCCATTCTTCTGCAGCCTCTCAAATTATTTTGCCTAGCTCTGTTTAACATGATAGCTCTTTACTGTTTGTTATCAGTTGTAGAAGAATGTCCATGACTCTCCTTATGTACAAGACTCTACATTGTTACAAATTATTTTTTGAGCTGTACCTTCATCTATTGCCTCCTGGCTGAAGTTTTTGAGCAGTACCTTCATCTGTTGCCTCCTGGCTGAAGTTTTTGAGCAGTACCTTCATCTGTTGCCTCCTGGCTGAAGTTTTTGAGCAGTACCTTCATCTATCGCCTCCAGGCTGAAGTCTTTGAGCAGTACCTTCATCTGTTGCCTCCTGGCTGAAGTTTTTGAGCAGTACCTTCATCTATTGCCTCCTGGCTGAAGTTTTTGAGCAGTACCTTCATCTATTGCCTCCTGGCTGAAGTTTTTGAGCAGTACCTTCATCTGTTGCCTCCTGGCTGAAGTTTTTGAGCAGTACCTTCATCTATCACCTCCTGGCTGAAGTTTTTGAGCAGTACCTTCATCTGTTGCCTCCTGGCTGAAGTTTTTGAGCAGTACCTTCATCTATCACCTCCTGGCTGAAGTTTTTGAGCAGTACCTTCATCTGTTGCCTCCTGGCTGAAGTTTTTGAGCAGTACCTTCATCTGTTGCCTCCTGGCTGAAGTTTTTGAGCAGTACCTTCATCTATCACCTCCTGGCTGAAGTTTTTGAGCCATACCTTCATCAATAGCTACCTGGCTGTATATTTGTATATTGTATATATATACTACAAGAAGTTTCTGCTGTTTCTCGTATTTTGAAGTGATTCAATAAAATTAGAAGTTTATATTTTTCAATTTTTAATTTAACAGCCTAAAATAAACAAGAATAAACAGTGAAAACAAAACCATTAGCATAAAAGAGTAGAGTGAAATTCCCACTTTAAAACATGAACAGAGGTAAATAATAGCTTATTCCAAAAATGCATATTCAAGTTTAAAGTAATAAAAAAACACACATATACTTTTAATTAAAAATGAGAATTTTAAATGTAAATACTTTTTGATCAGTATATTTACAGACCTCTTCACCCCTGCTCGGTTGATAACATAAGTAGTTCCTGTTTTTTATGTTTAATTTAAAACTCAAACAATAGAATTGTTTAACTTGTTGTTTTTCCTTCTTTTGGTTTTGGTTTTGATTTTGGTTTCTTTGTTTAATGGCATATCAACCTTCATGGGTTATTTAATGCCAAAGCCATCCTTTTGAAAGAATATTAGTGGTACTATTTAACCTATAGCTGTGGGAATAAGTTCCAACTCACTTACTACAACTTCCCAGTCCACCACCTTGTTAACCACTACACCATATAAACTCATCCTCACCATTTTCTCACTTTAATTTCACCTTATCAACCATCCTCTGGCTAAATATTTCATTCATATTTCAAGCAGTTTCCTCTGCTTTATCCTATTTTGAAAACATACAATAAAATTTCTCAAACTTACTTTTTTCTATTTCAATTTAAGAACCTAAAATAAACCACAATAAACAGTGAAAACAAAACTATTTGCTTAAAAAAGAATGGAGTGTAATTTCCGCTTGAAAATGTTTTATTACATGAATATTATTTTAATGATTGTTTATTTTGTAAACTCTTGAGTGTGTTTTATATGGTTCCATTTCAATAATGACTATTACTTGGTTGCTGTCAATTAAAGAAAGACATTCACAACCCTCCCTATCTTTAAAGTTTCATCTTCATTACCAAATTTTGGGAACCATTCATTCATTGACAGACACCTGATCAAATGCAGGGTCAATAATTTGAGCAGCTTCTGCTATTTTATGTTCCATTTTTAACTCATATAATAAAATCTCACAAATTTGCTTCTTTTTTTCTATCTTTAACTTGACAGCTGAAAATAAACAAGAATTAACAGTGGAAACAAAACCATTATCATAAAAGAGTAGAATGGAATTCCCATTTTAAAATGGTCTATTACATGAACATAGTTCATAATTTATTCTAAAATATGCCTCAACGTTTAAAATAAAAACTACAATTTTTTTTTTAACCAACAAAATAAATATATCAATTTTGAATTTTGCTTCTGTTTTAAAGTTCATTAAGTTTATCTTGTAAAATATTTAAAAAATTTTTCCTATTTACTAGTTAGATTTTGGGCAGGTCAAGTCAGCATCTTGGAAATACATTTTGGCTATCATCTTTTTTTTTATTCACAGAAAGTTCTTCTTAATGTAAATAATAAGACATAATAATAGAAACCTTCTAATCTTAATTCATCGAAATATTAAACTGTTTTTGCATTTCTTCATTGAAAACCTTCTCAAATTCTAATGCATAATTGCATGTCACAGAGGTCCTCATTGCCATAATAGATTTTTTTTAAGCTGGAGAACTAATATTCAGCAGTATGTTTGTTGACTGTCTCCTGGCCAAATACTTGGTTCATACAGTTTGCAATTTTTACTATTTTATGTTCAATTTTAAACACATACAAAAAAGGAGCCCAGTCAGCTGGGGCTGTAGAATACAACAACTGTATCTCTGTAGAAGGATAAGAACCCCAACCCCGCCCCAATGAGTGTCCTGGATGTGGCATTAAACAATCTGCTGGTGAGGCTCTGGGAATGCAGAGTACCCCTTCATTGCCATTGCTCCCATAGTGTTTACAATGGTGATAAATACTTTCTTTGGGATAGTGGCCCAGTTGGCTGGAGCTGTAGAATACACCAACTGCATCTCTGCAGAAGGGTAAGACCCCCTCACTAATGAGTATCTTGAATATGACACACTTATGTTTTCTAATCATATACATCTAATATATATGAATAAACCAGATTTGATATTAAATGATCTACAATGGTTGATATGCCATAAAACCAAACCAAACCAAACCAAACCAAATTCTATATGTCTAATATATAGTAATTTACAAAGCACTTTTGTTTTGATGTGGCACAAGGCCAAATGAATGGGGCACCCATTGAGACTCAAACTCACTCATCTAGGTTTGCTAGTCTAGCTTTTTAACCATTTCACTACCAGAAGTGCCCAAGTAATTTACTAAGCTTTTTGCTTAGATGTGGCACAAGGCTGAATGAATGGGGCACCCATTGAGACTCAAACTCACTTATCTAGGTTTGCTAGTCTAGCTTTTTAACCATTTCACTACCAGAGGTGCCCTCGTAATTTACTAAGCTTTTTGCTTAGATGTGGCACAAGGCTGAATGAAAAGGGCACCAAATGAGACTTGAACTCACTCACTAAATCCACTTAAAACGTATATATCTGATATATATGTATAAAGTGGATTTGGAATTAAATAACCTACAAGGGTTGATATGCCATAAAACCAAACCAATCGTACAATAAAACTGTTAGCATCAATCAGTAAACTGAAAGTAATGGTTTTCTTTATTCCATACCACAGACGATTTCTTTATTCCTTATTTTGGACATTTGTTGAAACAAACATAAGCTCAAAATGACCAAGTTCCAAAGAGTAATTGGTTTACAGAAGCTCAAATATGACCTTTAAACTCATCTTTTTTTCTATTCTTGATCTGTCTTAGGACCAAGTTTATTTTTATAGTTTTTATATCAGTATCAATAGCATCTGTCGTATTGTGGTGGTATCAAGTTGTCACTTAATCCCGAACAAGACTCAAAAGCCATTTTCCATACAGATAATAAAAGTTGAACTCCCACTTTTTTCTTAAGCTTTAATCTCAAACTTTATTCAGTGTGTCCACTTCTTAAACCAACTTTAAATCTTGAGTTCTTTTTATTTCAGTGAATGGGATGGGATTACCCACATATTTAGAAGTATGCTTTTAGTTAGTAGGACAGACAGGTATGCAAATGGGGTTTAAGTTTGGAGTAATTCTTTTCATCGATGATTCAGGTCTATAGTATTTACCTATCTACAACTGTAATTCTCATTTTATATATATATGTGTGTATGCATATGTGACCCAGTAAAAATGGAATATCATAGAGAGATTTTTATTAGCATAACACACATAAAATACCTTTAGTTGGTTGGTTGGTTGGTTGGTTGGTTGGGTTTTTTATGACATATCAACCTTTTCAGGTTATTTTATGTCAAATCCATTTTTATACAAATAATCAGTTCTATTTCAAACAATTCAGTTTAGCATAAGTACACAGTTTAATTGCCAAAAACATTTCTATTTTAAGCTATTCAGTTTAGTCAAACAGTTCTAATTCAACCAATTCAGTTTAGTTTAAGTATAGATTTTGTTTACACATACTTAAATGTCAAAACAGTTCTATATTAAACAATTCAGTTTAGCGTAAGTAGAGTTTCAATGTCAAAAACAGTTCCATTTCCAACAATTTAGTTTAGCATAAGTATGCAGTTTAATTGTCAAAAACATTTGTTTCAAGCTATTCAGTTTAGTCAAATAGTTCTAATTTAAACAATTCAGTTTAACATAAGTATACAGTTTAGTTCTATTTAACCTATAGATAGGACCCTATCTGATGCTACGACTCTAAGCCAGAGAGGACCTGGGAGTGATGGCAATGAAGGGATACTCCCCATTCTCCAAAGATCCAGCAATACTGGAACCTCACCATCAGATTGTTTAGTGTCATATCTATTAGGACACTTGTTGGGGAGGTTTTACCTCTCTGCAGAGGTGCAGTCGGTGTATTCTACAGCCTCAACTGACTGGGAAAAACACTTTTAGAAGATAAAACAATTTCCAGTCAATTTGAAGCAGAATAATTTTATGAGATCTGCTTCTGTGATGAACATCTTCTTTTAAACATCTAAGTTTGGATTTAACAGAAGTAGTGATGTCAAATCTTACCGGGGCCCTCATATTTCTGTCGTTGTGCAAAACTAAGATAAGCTTAGTAAATAACAACTGCAAAAAACAAATTAGAATCCTTCACTTCTTTCTGAATAGAAGCATCAATATTATCATGGACTGCTGTTACAATGGGAACTCAATGGCTTCACCGGTCGTCATATTTCAACAAAAGATTTTAACCAAAGGTCGGTATTAACCCCAACTAAAAAAAACAAAACAAAAACTAGAGGTTGGTTGGGTTTTTGGCATAAAAAAAAGATCCTGTGAATGTCATCCTGACAGACATTTTAAAGTATCTGTAAGAAAATAATTGCTTAGTTGCAGCTCTTGAGCAAAGGAATTAACTCTTGCCACTCTTGTAATGCAGAGCACTTTGAATGAATTGAGCTCTCAGTAGTTGTTAAGCATATATATGTAAACAAAACAAAAAATGATACATATGTGTTTAAATCTCTTCATGTATGCTAAGTTTCTTCATGGCTATGTGTTAGAAACTTTGGGTCATGTAAAAGTCAGCCGGTTTTCGATCCCAGTTTCGAGTATCTCATGTGTCTAGCCACACTGAAGAGATGTGATACAATGAAACTGTCTGTGGATGGTTATATATATATGACAGTAAGACAATATATATATATATATATATATATATATATATATATATGTAAATGTATATATTCTGTCATACATACAAAATTTTAGAATAGCTTTAAGTAGAGCACTTTCATAAGTTCTAAAAGAAGGACCTTTTTTTGGTCATGTCTTCATAGAGGAACCATGACAAAAGCAAGTGATACAGACGAATATAGAGATCTAATATGTATTTTTTTTTTAATCAACTACTGATCAGATCCCTATATTCCATTGTATTGCTTGCTTTTGTCATGGTGTTTTCTGATGAGATGGGACTGAAAAAAGGATCTTTTTTAGAATTTATGATGTATGCTCTACTTATATATATATATATATATATATATATATGTATGTATATATAAAATGAGCCTGTTATAATAAATTTCATCAAAACGAAGGTATCCAGGAAGATACCACTTCAAAATCTAGTGATGTTTTAAGGCAGATGTATGTGGAGAAGCATCCTCACCAATCAGGCATAATCATCTCTTTTCAATAGTAAATTTGCATCCATAGCAGCTGTAGATATATTTTTCTGATTAAAAACATTAAGTTATAGGAATGTTTATTTAACCACACACTCAAGACTAGAATAGAATGTCTCATGGATACCTTTTTTTTTCGACCAGTAATAGCTAATGCTAGTGTAAATTATTATTTTAGCAACATAAATAAAATACCAAACAATTTCTTAAAAATTTGTCTGAATATCTAAAAGTTATATTACAGTCACCGCTTCAAGCCCAATACCCTGTAGGGTAGGAAGTATTCCCTACCTAAAGGGCATTGGCATTGTTTAATGTTCCAACCCTAACTGCTGAAAAATCAACTTTTTTCATTTCTTGTAGAGTGGGGTGTATCAATCATCTGTCATTACCTTTCTGACCTCTCTTAGTACTAAATTTGTTGTAATTTTTTTAATACTAGTTGTATAAATAGAATTTGTTGTATTATGGTGGTATCAAATGGTCATGGACAAGACAGTTGTTAATCATTATTTTTTATCGAGACAATGAAAGAAGCCAAAAAAAAACATTTTTTTTAGCCTTAACCTCCCACTTGATTCAGTGTTTTCATTTCTGCCGTCAGTTCTAAATAGTGGGTATGTGTTTAAAACAGCTATTTCAAGAAGATAATTTTTTTGTTCAAAGTCATATAGCTGTTGCCTCCTAAGTCCTAAAGGTTGGCAAGGCAATCTAAATGTGACCACCCAGCTAAATGTCTAAAGCCTAACTGCTCAAATAGCCAAAGATAATTTTTTTCAACTTTTCTTTCTTCTGTCACATGACACCTATCAACTAACCAGTAGACACCCACCTGCTTAACTCCTACATGAGATACACTGATGAATTGTTATTTTACCCATACAGGTGTGAGACATCTCCTGAACTCCCTTGACCCCAGGGTCAAACATCCATTGTAAACTTCTGCACGGATCATCCTATTACATAACACATCTTTTTATTTCTATTTTTAGAAGTAGGGAGAAAAAAAATTACTGAAGCAAAAATGAGCAATTGAATTCTTCCATTTGAAAAAGAAAAATTACATCCAATAAAATTTCTCAACACCTTTTAAAACTTTTACAGACACCCAACTGTGAGCACAGTTAGGTGGTGGCTAATGAATTTTGGTAATTGTAACATCAATGTGAGTGACAAGCCATATTCAACACAGCAGTCAACCTATAAAAGAAAGAGCAACTTGATTTATACATCCACATGAATTGGGCCAATTATAGATGGACTACATGGACATTTCCCTGAGAATGATATCTGTGCAAATCAGACTGATGAAATATGGACTATTTGATCACAATTTTCCTGACAATGACACTATCAATGCTGCTGTAGAAAAAAGAGAAGAAAGAGAATCATCTCTACTAGTCCAGATATTTATGAACACAGCATGTAAAAAAAAATACATATCCAAATGGTGGTGGCTACATAGTAAAATAATGTTTTGTAGCTGAAAAATTGCTCTATACAAAGGTGCTATGGTGTTCCATGTATGGGGGTTATTCAATATAGAAGAATTTTACAATAAAAGAAAAATTAATTTTTTTTTCCAAATTTTTTTTCTTATGTAAACTCTGCATTGTTTGGAATTGTTTTATAGAAAAAATATTTTAATCTTGCAAAGATATTTGTTATGAGGTTATTCGAATGACAGCCAATAAAACAGAGTGCTCCAACGTTTGAATAGAGTTCTGTCATCAAATCTTTGCTGGCTGAGAAGTGCAAACCATGTGAAATTTACAAAAGAATGTGAGTTGTGTACAGAGAAGCATGTTTTAGTCTAAAAACAAATGGGTTAAACATTAGTTTGCCTCTACAAGTCTGAATTGAAAAGAAGGTGATGTTGACAATGTTCTAGGATATGAAATGACCCATCACTATTGATTTTATTAAAAAAAGGTGCAACTATAAACAGTGTTGCCTATTGCCAACTCCTTTGGCAAAATTCACCTTATTTATTGAATGACCCTCACATCTATTGTACAGTCTGTGGAAATAAATGGGAGGCTTCAGTTTTGGAGCCTTTCTTATAATTACACTCAAATTAATAGCCACACAAAACTAAATCTGTCTCAGACAGACAGATGTTATGAGAGATTTCTTTTACAAATTTTATGAGTGCACATCTAGAACTTTCTACTATAAAATTACAGTTATTTTCTAATATGAGATTTTGAAATGGGAGGAGATTGTCATAAACAGCAGTTTTGCTTAAACAAAATGCATGACAAAATTCAGCTGTATATATTATTCACTTTAGAAAAATTTTATCGATGCTGCTAAAGAAAACAAAAAGCTATATCAGAAATCCCAGACAAAGAAATCTGGAAGAAAATAAAAGAACCAATAATGTCTAATAATGGAATATTTTATTAAAAAAATCAAGTTCATAATATTAATGATGATGAGTAAAATAGCAGTAATAATATCTACACTACAAAAATAGAAGTTTTTTGGACTTCTTTTTCCTTATAAAAAAGAATTTTAAATTATATAATGAAGATTATGATCCAACCTATATAAAAAAAAATGGAAAATCAATATTATTTTCATTACAGATTTTTGCATCAGTGATCTCGATTAGTACCATTTGTGTGTTACACAATAGATATATTTTCTTCCTTTCTCTACATGTATTTCTTGTCCTGATATAAAATTCACTGACTTGTATACCTGTATGCATCAAAATACAAGATTTATGGGATCTAAATATGCCTCTGCTGACAATGACCCTATTGTGTGTGTATATGTTTGTGTGAGAGTATATTTATTCATAACCTTCTTCTTTCTATCTCTGTCATTTGATTACCCATTTATCTCTCTAACTTTCTAAATATGTATAAATGATGAAGCTGAATTATTTTAAATAATGGATTTGGTAACTTTTCCTCACGAATCTGACTGAATAAGGAGACAAATTGAAAAAACCCAGTCTCTTTTGAAATGATACTAGATTCATCGATTTTATGGAATTTTTGTTATGTATGTAAACTAACATCTTGGAAGCTTAAAAATTTAAGTCGTGATTAGTTTCTAAATTAAATCTGACCAAAATGTTATTCACTTTTGCTTTTTTAAAATCTCCTATGTGCTCATAAATTGATTTATTAATACAAGGGCAAGTTTCTCCCACATTTTTTTATTACAATCCAAACATAAAATTTCATACATCCCTGCTCTGGATTCAATGAAGGTAGTGTTATTTTTTATTATTAATTAAATTCATAATAGTCCTTGAAGAATTATTGACTGTTTTAATTCCAAAGTAGTTTTTTTTTCAATGATGTTTGTGGTTGAATTGTTGGGTAAAATGATATATTTATGTAATGTACTATTATTTGAAAAATTATTGTTTTGAATTTCTGGAGAATATTTATGCTTGTGAATTTTGAGAGCCTTAATTTTGCCATGTTGTATAAAAGATTCAGGATATTGAAGTTGAGTGACGGAATTTTCTATGTCGTCATAATTCATCATTTAAAAATTAGGGGGTGGAAATCCTAAGAGCTCTAGATAAACAGATAGTTGAATGATACAGACATACAAAGAAAAATGTTAATACTGATAAAGATAGATAGATATATTATAGAATGTTTATAATAGGTAGATATAAACGAAATAATGCTAAGATATATAGATAGATAGATAGATATTGATTTTTTTAAAAAGTTTGAAACACCAATTACATCTCACAAATTTAAAACAGAATGTGCCCATACGAAAAAAGTCTGGAAGCTTATTTAATGATCCTTGTACTTTTAAACATTTTGATGAAACGTTTGATTGTATTAGAGCAACATAGTCAATATTCACCCTGATATGATTTCTTGTGACTTTTGTTTCCTGCAGATTTATCTCTTGTGGACGAAATTGAGGACATTAAAAAAAAAGTGTAGAAGTGGAGCTTCACACCATATCAAATAAGAAATTTCAGCAGAGCTTTGACAACTGGAAAACTGTCTAGAATAACAGTGCTGAATACCAAGAAAACTATTTTGAAGCAAATTAACATTTAATTCATCCTATTTTTCTTTCTAGGTAAAAACAACTTTACTCTCTATTGTTTTAACATCCCTCATATATATATATATATATCTATATGAGTATTACTTAAAAATTCTCAAACCAACTTCATATAACAGACAAAGGTTTAAATGATTGAATACAAACACAGATTTACAAATTAATAAATTTTATTTCTTTAACTTCAGTAAAAAAATTTGTAAAAAAACAGAAGTTACAAAGTCTTTTCTTGTAAGAAAATATAACATTAGTCAGAGCATAAATGTTTTAAAAAGAGAAAGTGAAGATTCCTGCATGAAATGTTCTAATTTTTGTTTATCTTAATCTAAATAGATATATTTTATATGTGTAAAAGATCTGTGTGTGAATATATCACTATGGAGAGAGAAAATATATTAATGCATTGAACATATATGTAGCTGCAAACTTTTATCAGCAAGAGACAGATTGAATAGTAATATGAAAATTTTAACACAATAAAAATGTAAACAAACATATTTGTTCAATTTAAGATAATTTAGCAATGTTGAAATTAAATGCATATTCAAAGGAACAGAATGTTAGATTTTCAGTCAAAAGAAATAAACTGAAAAGGTCGCAGATTAAATATGTGAGACCTACTGGATAAATATCTATCCTTATTGCTATTTATAAGATTGAGTGGGGCTAAAAATTAGATTAAAAAAAAGGTTGATTTATCTATGATACAAATTATTCAAAATATATTTGTTAACCAATTTATGGATAAAAATCCAAAATGATCTAAGAAATCTTTTCCCTCCTAGAATGATTAAAAGAAATTTATTTTTAACAATCTAGAAGGGGAAAGATTTCTTAGATCATTTTGGATTTTGATCCATGAATTTTTTTGCGGCAAGTCAAATATTTTCGTCTGTGAATTCTCAAGGAAATTAGAAAACAAGCATGAAAGCGACAATTGCAAAAATACAGATATAAAAATTTCAGCTTCTTAACCCTATTTTTTGCACAAAAGTTAACTGTTTTTTTTAGAATGGAAATCAGTTGATTTCCTATACTGTGATTTTTTTTAAATTTCATTTTTATTGTGTTTTTTAAAGGGTTAAGGAAATTTGAGAAATGATGTGCCCACCCCATTACACAGCAAGGTTGTCAGATTCTCCAGCTGACTAGATATGTATACTTTTTGGTTGAGGCACAAATACCTGCTACTTAGATTGTGAGGGTTAAAGACATAGTAATATATGTTATTTTGTAAGCATTGCTTAATCAGGTACACAGGCTGCAACTTGTTTACAGTACCTAAATGGTCACCCATCTAGGAAATGGAATAGGCTTATTGCTGCTTTAACTTTAGTGATTTAAAGGGAACCAGTGCTTTCAGAATGATTAGATGATAATGACAAAGTAATTAGTTGTTTCAGGTTCAATCCTGACTGCAGACGAGTAACAATACAGGAAAATTCTTAACACTTGTACCCGGTTATGGTCAATGGAATCAGAACAGGATTCAATTAAGGACGTAGTTCTAAGTTCCGTGTAAGTTCCCAAGTTCGACAAACACCTGAAGAAGACTGGAGGACATATCGGCCGAAACGTTGTGGAAATAACAATACAGATGAAGACAATAGTTCAAAAACCCTTAATGATAAAAAGACAAAGTAATTATTTGTTATAGTTCTAATACTGTTGTGATAATTTAGCAAAAGCAAGAAAGAGCAGAAGAGAGTGGTTGGCAGAAAAATGTGTCATAGTGAAGTCATTATAGGGAGAGCTGGTGTGTGAGTAAGTGATGGCATTCACCCAGTGTGGATCAAGCCAAGTTCACATGTTGAGTTGATGACATTCCGGATCACTAGACTCTAAGCTTGACAATTGGCAGCATCAGCCCTACTGAAGTCCAACTATTCATAGATCTATTGGCAGATACTTTGAAGAGCTGGTCTGCTAAAAATTAATTTTGTAAATTGGTTTGCCTGTGTAATAGAAGTATACATGCATGAATATGAGAGGGGAAGGGTCTCAGTCTAGCCTTCTTCATTCTCACTTGTGATACATGTCAAATCCAAAGAATGAATGTATGTATGTAGTTAATGTTGAAATTATCACCCTAGTCAGTACTTGTTAGAACTACTGATAATAAAATTGTCGGGTCAGAGTTATCTGCCCCAAATCTCACATTTGAATAAGAGTCAGGTTATCTGCCTCTAGTTTTTATTACACTCTCTGTAAAAAAAAAGAACACCAAGTATGTTTTAAAAAGTTGTCCTCGTGTTTTTGTCTAGTTGATTGAGTTAAAGTATCCTGCCTGGAATATATAAAGATGAATACCTGCATCTAAAAGGTATGTCTTATTTTTATGTGGAATTAGGTTTGTAAATTCCCAACAGTTAATATAAATGAATTTTTAATTATTTTTCCTTGTGTTGATATGGTTTCCTTATTACTCTTACGAAGCCTAATATAGAGGGAGTTTGGACAATTCCAATCCTCACACTAATCTTCAGTTCCTCCAGTTTCAGATCTAGTTCTATTGGCAGGGTTTAAATTGTACAAGTAATAGACATGACTAACCTTCATGTTACACATTTTCTATGTGATTCTCAAATAAGAATTGCTATTAATAGCACACCAGAATAATACTATAAGAACCAATTATATAAAAGCTATAATCAATAAAACTCAGAAGAATAGAAAGTGTAGGCTAGAGAGAGAAAGAGAGAGAGAGAGAGAGAGAGAGAGAGAGAGAGAGAGAGAGAGAGAAAGATGAAACAGTCAACCACATAAGCAAATGAATAAATTGACTGAGAAAGAGGATCCACTGGGAATTGTGCAACTGACTGAATGTTGCCTATACAGACAAATGTTATATACACGGATTAAACTTTGTAACCTAAAAATAAAATTTCATAAATATTTGTAAGAGGAGGGGGTGTACTTATTTTTGGACTATTACATATAATTTTAAATACAGTTTCAATGATGTAGAGTTTGGTAATAAATAGATAAATAGCAGACACAAAGAGTTTTGCTTATATAATGTTGCACAAGAAATGAGAAAAATTCCAATGTAACTAATTTAAAATAGAATTATGAGTGAGGTATACATATATATATATATATATATATATATATATATATATACAAGGATCATTAAATAAATTTCCAGACTTAGTACACATATGAAACTCTAGTCCCCTTCGAAGTAATCTCCTCCGGCTGCAATGCACTTGTTTTTTCCATTCCAACAACTTCTGGAAGGCCCCATGGAAGTCCTCTTGTGTGAGCATGTCAATGACCTTCATCACAGCCTCTTTCATCTCCTCAATTGTCTCATAATGACAGCTTCTGAGCTTAGGGAATAACTAAAAGTCACAAAGAGCAAGGTCTGGACTATAAGGAGGCTGAGGAACTATTTTGATGCCCATCTTGGTCAAATAGTCAGTGACAAGGATGGAGTTGTGGACCGGTGCATTGTCCTGGTGGAAATGCCACTGACCCGATTTGAAGAGTGCTGGGCTCTTCCGACGGAATCTCTTGCTGAACTCCCTTAAAACCTCAACATAGTAACCCTAACCCTAACCCTTTGGCCAATCAACTCTGGTGTATTGACTTCCTTACTCCTCCCACACCTCTCATCATCCCTCACAGACTCCCTTCCTTCCTTGAATCTCTTATGTCACTCAAAAACTGATGCTTAATTCATGTAAGATAGTCGAAAAGCAGTCTGAAGCATTCCATACGTTTCTGTGGCATTTTTTCCTAGTTTAATTGCAATTTTATTACATATCATTCTTCTAAAGTGTCCTCACATCCAGATTGCATTTTTGAAATTCACCAGCTATGACAATCAGGCTTTAGTAGGGTGTATTCCAATTGCTTCTGTAGCTGTTCATTTAAACCTGAAATCATAAAAATTGGTCTGTCATCTCATAAGATGTATAGCAATAGCATACTGAATTCTCAAGAGTCTACAACAATTTTAAATGCCAGTACAAAAAAAGTTCGGAAACCTATTGAATGCGCCACGTATATACAAGGTGCATACGATAGCACTATTTACAGTAGCCCCTTTTTCAAGAAAATCAACAATGATGGGCTCTTTCATGTCCCAGAAGACAGTCAGCATACCCTTCTTTTTTGACTGCTTCATCAAAAACTTTTTCTTTTCCTCAGAATCAGGGTGTTTCTACACCATAGACTATCTTTTTGACTGAGGCTTGTAGTGGCAAAACCAATGTTGTAAACATTTTTTAACTGAAACATACTTCTCCATACATATCACACATTCTCTTTTAAATATCATATGGTTTGCACTTCTTAGCCAGCAAAATATTGGGCCTGCATAATACACCAACTGCACCTTTGCAGAGTAGTAAGACTCTCCAAATAAGTGTCCTGGATATGACACTAATCAATCTGATAATGAGGCTCCAGGTATACTGGAGCTTTGGAGAATGCAGAATACCCCTTTTATTGCCATCACTTCCAGGTTGACTCTGGCCCAGAGTGGTAGCACCTAGTAGAGTCCTATCTATGGGTTAAATAGAACTAAACAGTGTACTTATGCTAAACTGAATTGTTTGAAATGTAACTGTTTATATGTATAAAACCAGCTCATTTCCTAGAGGGAAACTTTTATATGTCTGCAACTTTTATATGTATAAAAATGGATTTGGCATTAAATAACCCACAATGGTTGATATGCCATAAAACCAAACTAAACCAAACCAAACCAAACCAAATTAATTTATTCAAGCCTGGAGCACTTTGATTTGTTACAATTTTGAATAGCCTAAAAACAAATATTTTGCATGATTAAAATAGTTTTTTTTGCTATAAATCAATTCCAAACGAAGCAGAGTTAACATTTATAGAAAAAAGTAAGTAGTAAGTAAAGTTGGCGACTGTAGTTGATGGCGACCAGAGGGCTCCCTTTTCAATACCTATTACACCAACGTGTAGGAGAGGGCGCTACTCCTTTCCCTGGATTGCTCCACTCTACCCTTGATACGTACCTTATATCACTGAGTTTCAAGCAAGGAGGTATCAAGTACCATTTTTAAAGTCTTTGGTATGACATGACCTGGGATTGAACCCAGGTCTCCCGGACCATTGGCGAACATTCTACCCACTAGGCCATCAATCCCAGGTCGAGTCATACCAAAGACTCAAAATGCTTCCTAATGCCGCCTTGCTTAACTCTCAACATTATAAGGTACGTATCAAGGCTGGAGCAATCCTGGGGAAGGAGTAGCGCCCTCCCCTACACTTCGGAGTTGCAGCTATTGAAAAGGGAGCCTCAGGGTTGCCCTTGGCTATGGTCATCAACTTTACCAGAGAAAAAAAATCTTTTTTAGATATTCCCCTTATTTATTGAAAGCCCATTTGGCTGGAGCTGAAGAATATATTGACTGCATCTTTGCAGTGGAGTAAGACCCCTCCATCAGTGCCCTGGATATGACACCAAACCTTCTGATGGTGAGGCTCCAGTCTTGGAGCTTTGGGGAATGTGGAGTACTTCTTCCTTACAATTACTCCTTGGTCCACTCTGACTCAGAGTGGTAATACCTTCTAGGGTCCAATCTATAAGTCAAATATAACTGTTCATACATATCAAATTGAATTATTAGTATTAGATAGCAATACTTGAAACCATTTGATTTTGTGCAAATAAAACTATAAGTGTTTGATAACCATACTTGAAACCACTTAACTGTGTGCAAACAAATGAGCTTTGGCTTGTTTAAAAAATATTATCTACTAACTATTCCCTTAAAAATTTGTAAACAGGAGTTGGTATTAAATAACCATCAAAGGTTGATATGCCATTAAACCAAATAATCTAATCTCATTTATTGAATGACCTTCATGTATGTGTATAATATTTTTCAAAATTTCAGTGCTTAAAATGATAGGAGATAGCAATCCAGAGGAAAATGATTCTATGTTTATTTTTTATAACTCTTTTTTTAATAAATGTTTGAAACTTAAATGTCTATATGTCTAATATCTATATTCATTAAGCTCACCTCTTACACCGACGATGCCTCAGTTAGTGTAATGAATAGCAAGCTAACCTAGCAAACCTTCACAAGTGAGTTCAGGTCTTGTTGGGTACCCCATTCATATGGCCTTGTACCACATCTAAGCAAAAAGTTTAGTAAATTACACTCTTACATCAATGGTGCTACGGTTGGTGTAATGGATAGCTAGTTAGAATAGCAAACCCTCACAAGTGAGTTTAAGTCTTGTTGAACTTAGCTAAGACTTTGTAGAAGATTACAAATGTAAACCAACAGTCAGGATTGAACTCATTAAACTAATCACCACTCCATAGTATGGTACTCCACCTCTCCAGAATTCTGAACAAAAAAAGACAAAACAAAAAAACTTCTAGGTATAAATTTATTAAGTTCTTTAAACTTGTCCAACTGAATTTGGTCATAAATAATACCACTTAATATTAGTTTTGAATGTATAGTGTTCAACTAGAAATAACAAAATCCTTGTTAGTTTATCACAATTGGTTGGGAAGGTAATTTATAAATTTGATGCAAGACTCCAGTCAGATCTTAGTAATTTACTAAGCTTTTGGCTTAGATATGGTACAAGGCTGAATGAATGGAGCACTCAACAAGACTTGAACTCACTTATGAAGGTTTGGATTTGATATGGGTGCCAGGGAAGCCTAGCACATGCCACCAACATTCTCTAGGGTCTCAGAAGCAGTCTCCCACCAGGCTTGGTTTATTGGCTAGCGCCTGAGGTGCCTCTTTTAAGGGGGATGCCAACAGAACTCAAGGCACTTTTGAAGCTGTGTCTGTCCAGCGCCTGACTCCCACATTAAAAAGGCCTTGTGTCACACTTTGGTGGGATGCCAAACAAATAACTGGTACATCTATTTTCCTCGCAAAATACCTGACTGGTGCTTTTGATTTCTTATAACTCAAGAACCAAATTACATTTGATTTTGAAGAAAATTAACTTTTTATTAAATAAATAGTAAACGTGTGTTTATTGGTTAAAATCAGATCCTCAAAAGCAGACGTAATCTGGATTTATTTCATTATTACTATCAATAAAATATCAAAATTCCATTGCTTTTTCATCATTTGGGGGGGGGGGCAATAAAGAGATTGCTCCAAGTGCTTGTGTTCATAAAATAATTTCTTTTAAATGATATTACTCTGAAAGAAGGCATGGCAACTTAGTCTAAGAAAGATATAAAAATTTCAACGTGGCTGCGTCAAAAAGAACGAGTATTAACTCTCAGATCAAGGATTGTGTGAAAGCTTTAACAGCATTTTTGATCTGTGCATTAAATTAAAAAAAAAAAAAAAAATGGGCGCTTGTCTCTCTGTTCTTGAAAAAAAAAAATGGCTTTGATTAAAACTTGAAATAGATAAATAAAATAAAACAAAATAAAATAAAATAAAAACCTGATTTCGTTTCATGAGAAGATATTTACTCTCAATAAAAAATAAAATAAGATTTTATAATCGAAATCAGAGGAAAAAATTATCACCACATTTCTCTTTGCAATCAATTGTCATTAGAGATCAAAGTATTTAATATAGTAAGTAATTATCCAACTATGTATAATTATCTAATTATAATAGGTTATAAATTATAATTTCTACTGTTATGATAAATTTTATATTTAGAATTAAATCATTTATATTTTATGATTACATTATTATAATTATGTATCATAGTATCAACATAATTATCTAATAATGATATTCACTGTGTGCGTGAAACAGATATAATTTAATAAAATATAATCTATGAACTTTTCTGCGTTCAAAAAATAAAATAATATTCAATCTTGAAAAGCGGTCATATTTGATTCTCACCTCACACACGTAGCCATAATCAAATCTCAACAGGAAAGTGAATTTTGACGACGTAGGGGAAATAAGTTTAGTGATTCAGCATTAACCTCAACTCTAATTAATTCACCATTTAAACATTTGAAGGTCTATGGTTGCGACCCCCATGATGAAAATGTCTTTTTTAATTTTTTTTTTTAATTTTTAGAAAAGATTCCTTTAATTACAATCGCTTAAGCACCGAAGAATCCGATTTAAAAAATGGGTGCGGAGTGCTTACGAAAGTGGGGTCAATTTGCCTTTTAAATGTCTTATAAAATGCACCCTGACTGGTGCTTATCAAAAATATTAAGTTTACGCGTATGCACGGTCAACTCCGACCGCTGGAAGGTTTAAGTAGCTGTGTTCATGTAACCCTTCGTCCGGTTTTGGTTCCTAGCTGGCGCAGTAGGATCATCAACTTTTTTTTT
Organism: Sepioteuthis lessoniana; assembly: GCA_963585895.1. NCBI lineage: Eukaryota > Metazoa > Mollusca > Cephalopoda > Myopsida > Loliginidae > Sepioteuthis > Sepioteuthis lessoniana. Next base: position 51,596 of record CAUZXS010003991.1, on the reverse strand, counting down.
TCAGAGTTAACCCTAAATAGTACTGACAATACCTATTTCACTCAGTCCTTCGCAGATAAAGGGATTTGTAATCTCATTTGTTTGCAACAATGACATATTTTCTTGTTTGGAATTTTTAAAATTACAAATTGTATAATATTTCCACTTTTCACACGGTCCAACATGTTCATATTCGATTATTTGAAATTTTACCGGCGAATATAACTTCTAACCAGTCAACCCCGTATGCGCGTAGATAAACCTGATATTTTCAATAAGCACCTATCGAGATGCATTTTACAAGACACTTAAATAGCGAAATGAATTTTTTCAAAAAAAAAAAAAAGAAAGAAAAAAAAAAGAAGATTCAAAGACGTTTTTACGATGGAGTCGCAACCCTAAATCTCTGTCAAACATTTCTAAAAATAACCACTTTCAAGCTAAAGAATTGTCATATCACCTGAAAAATCAATATGGTCGCTTTTTAAAATTGGACATTTTGCTTTTATTTTTTTTCGAGCGTAAAAGTTCATAAATAAAAAGACAATTACTGAAACTTATTCTTATCTGGAGTGTGGATGTAAGTACTATATTTCAATATATTTTAAAAAATATTACTGCAACAATTACGTAGATTAATTGTACTAAACTGCAAACAAGTCAACAAGTTGATTGGTAGACCTTTAATTGATATACGTGATTTGACTGACTGATTTTAACGGCATGTCATTCCGACAAGAGTTATTTTATGCTAAGAAGTTAAGGAATCGCATTCATATTTACATTTTTTTGTGTAATTGTTTCTTTTAAAGTTTTTATTTTGCTTACGGTCCTATTGAATATAATTCATTTTTAATCAGTTGACCCATAACAGTACTTACTATCAGTCAGGGTTAGAGTGAACCTAGAGGTAATGGCAATGAAAGGGTACTTCACTCCCCGCAGAGCTCCAGAATTGGAGCCTCAATCGCTGAAACTATTTTAGTGTTTCGGGAAATGGTTAATTTCTCTAACACTACATATTTTAGGAAACACAAATGAATAACGAAACTTCTTTTTAAAAACACAACAAAGAAAGGTTTATTATAGTAGCAGGCGTAAAGGAGTGAAAGTGAGAAAGTGTCTTTTTTGTGTCACTGGTCAGTATGCTGGTCCTGGGTTTGTAGGAAGCGTGTTTGAAGCTAACAGCAGCGGGTGTCACTGGTCAGTATGATGGTTCTTGGTTTGTAGGAAGCGTGTGCGAAGCTAGCAGCAAGCGAAGGGTTCCAAGTGGAATCAGTGGTAGTCATGTGAGAGAGATGTGTTTCTGCTGCTGGCTCAGGGCTCTCTGACTTTGTTCGTTCTACCAAAAGGGACTAGAAAAATAGTTCTTGAGAGGAAGAAGGAATTAATGCGCTCTGCCAGTTGATTGGTTAGTGAGTGACCAAATCTCTTGGCGGGGGCATTGATTCACGAAAGGAAATAGATCTGTGGCTGCTACATCATCTAATGTCAAACCTAGGACATCCCATTTTTTTTGAGGGGTCACTCCTCTATTGGATATAAAGTTCTATATTCTACAACCCATAAGGAAAGCACAAATAAATAAAAAACGCCCACACAAAAAGCAAATCAAAATCACTAAAATGAAAAACTTTCGCACAAACAAGTGAAAAATCAAATCAGTGGTTTCTAGAATATGATTGGGCAGAATAGTCACATGCTGTTGTTTTTGACTACGTCTGCACAGTTGAATGAATTTGATTTAGAGGATGCCCCATGCAGAAATAAAATCTTTCATTTTGAGCCGGCCACGTGATTAGGAGATCTATTTGATCATGCTTTAAAGACAGCTACCACAGACACTTGGTCGCTTCAGCTTGTGCTCGTCTCCCACCTTAAAATGGCTTTGTTCCATGTTGTGTCTTGGTGCAGAGATGGAAAAATACTGAGACTTGGCTGATTAGCCGGTCATTTCAATCTATCCTCAACTTGATATTTATGCCGGGCGGTAAAAATGACAAGCATCGAGTCTACTGAATCCATGGCCAACAAGGCCACCTGTTTTCCCCTAACCTCCATTATAGAATTGTGTCAAGTTCTGCTTGCTGAGAGGCGCGTATAAATATCAACTCACAGCCAAATATGAGAGAACTCTTCACATAGCAACACACGGCCAGCGAATTGGAAATACTAAAATTCGACAAAATTCCTCCATCGTAATGACGACACACAGATAGCTACATCGACATTCTAACACCATCCAAAATTCCACTTCATTACTATGACCACTGTGAGTCCACACATCCAATAAACAACATTCTTAGTCGTGGCGAAAGTAAATTTACCACCTTTCTGTCTGCTTATTTTCTTGTGGGATCTCCTCAGTCAGATTTCATATGTCTCTCCCCACCCACACACACATTCAGTCAGCAGTCAAACATATTCTCTGCTAATATGTGCTTTCACTTTCATGCGCACATACATTCACAGTATATTAACTTCTTACCAAGAACTTTTTTGAACTTTTGCTCTATTACGACTACATCACAACAAAGCTCTAAAAACGTGTGTAAAATACAAATGTTAATATGTTTAACAATTTCAGTCTGTTTTCCTTTTATTGTTTCTTCGCGTTGTTCTTTTATAAATTTGTGTTGTATTTGTGGACAAGACATTTGGATATAATTTTTCCTTTTTAATCTGAGTATACTGACCCTACACCTCTGCAGAGGATGCAGTTAAAATATTCTAAGCTCTACTGACTGAACGAATTGTATATGGGAGTGTCAATGTCTGGGGTGGGGTATCATAAGTTATCTTTTATTTTTATTTTAGTGAATATCAGATTTACAACTAATGTTTTACTGCCTTTAATTAATCCCAGTCTGTTCAAGCTGAAGATGATTTTTGGCAACGTTTTGCAGTAACCAAGCTTCTATATTTGGCCTCAAATCTTTCTAAATTAGCCAGCTTCAACATATTGTCAGTGTTCATCTGCAAGTCTTCAGCTCAGCGTGGTTTTATTTATTTTCATTGTCGAGAAGAAAAAAAAAACAGTCCAAAAAACATGTGCTTCCGAACATGGCCGGAATTTTACAAAGATGAGGTTTACGTTTAATGAAATTTCTAACGTGGAAATGTAATAGATAATACTGTCGATGTAAGAGTATGAGTAATTTACTTAGCTTTTTGCTAAGATGTGGCACAAGGCCACATGAATGGAGCACCCAATGAAACTCGAACTCATCAAGTTATGCTAGTCTTGCTTGCAAACCATTACACTACCCAAGGCGCCCTTGATGTAGTAATGTACTAAGCTTTTAGCTTAGATGTGGCCCAAGGCCGTATGAATGGGGCACCCAATAAGAATTGAACTCAATCGTGAAGGTTTGTTAGTCTAGCTTGCTAACGATTACACCACCTGAGGCGCCCTCGATGTAAGAACATTAAACAAGAATATTTATTCCTCAATATTTAAATACAATTCGTAAACTATCAACGATTTGTAGAGTTAGCTACCCTTAATATGCACACACATTAGGTGGTGCCCGTGGTGTAATGGTTGGACATGGTGACACGAGTTCAAATCCTGGATGAGGTTGTTTGCATTTCACATAGCACTAATACTCTTGAGAAATATATGAATCCAGTTATTCTCCATCCAGCTATGGGTAAATGCTAGGGTAGACTGGGTTTTTTAGCCTTGGTTAGGCAACTAGTCTATGAGAAGGAAAACTCAGTATTAAAACCTGTTAAACTCCACTTGAAAGTTGACCTTGTGTCACACCCTGCCTTTGCAGAGGGGTTGGTAAATGCAAATACTAGGTGGCGCTAGGGTTCCTGTAACTATTAGCAATGCAGCTAATGTAAGATCTCTTTGGCGCCAACTGTTCTATTTTTCATCTCTACCCTCGACAGAACACGGATGTTCCGATCAGAGACACGCACATTTCAGCTACATACTTGCTCGCATTTCGTCCATGCAGACCCTGGTCGCAATTAAATAACTTTAAAACTTAACACGTTATTCACTTCCATTACATACTTCTTTTGACGACAATTGAGGACTGTCTATGACGGAGAACCTTATCCCAAAGACATATTTAACTTCACTTGGCACATACCAACATTAACATTGTAACAAGAAGTTTTTCCCTAGCTATGGGTCAAATAGCATCACTGTTGTTCTTCTAGAAGGATGGCTTTGGCATTAAATAACCCATGAAGGTTGCTATGCCATTAAACACAGAAATCGAATCAAGTTCTTTTTACTCGTCCATAAAACCCTTCCGAGATGAACCTGTTTTTTTTTTAATGGATTCCTCATCTCAATTGATATCATCTTATTATAGTTGTCTCCTTTCTATTCAAAATATTTTGCTGCGCTAATCAAGTGCAAGCAATATACTAAAAACAAAACAAAACACAACTAAACAAAACCAAGAAACAACTTAAATCTCACTTTAGGAGTTTGGCATTGATCTAGATTTTTTTCTTCCTCATAGCGGCAGCGTTTCCAAAAAGACAAGATGAAATAGATATTCCTAACAAATTTCAAAGAATCAAGACACAACAAGCAATTTTCAGTAAATTAAAAACGTACAAAGAATTCATGTACAAAAAGTTGCATTGATTTGTTAAAAAAAAAAGAGAAGGTAAGCTTACTGTATGTGTAGTAATTAGATGGACAAAATAAGCATAAAAGGTAGTGGCAAGGAAAACAGGACTCGACACTTCAACAAAACGATGTATTCTCAACAATATTATTTACAAGCATTATACAAAAGCAAAGTGTAAAAATTAATGAAGAGCGAGACTTGTCGAGGAATTGTTAAAAGAACTTAATAGGTTGCAAAAGAATATGCCTACGAACTTATCTTGTCACTTAGGTTGTTAAATGTCTGTTGCTTCTGTGTGATCGACTTTACGTAGTCATTGGCTCTTATAATGTCTTACTTGGACGGTCTGCAGCATATGTAAGAGCACAATATTTCTTTTGTGTTTGTATTTGTACCCTAAAACAGAATGTAATGTCATATGCCTTGTGTGCTCTGATTGGTTGCCAACAATGGTTCTTGACCAATGACACAAGCTCTTATGAAGCAATGTTTGTGGGACGATAAATGTGAGGTTTCATATGTTATTTCTTTTATATACTGAATAACTGTTTAATAAAATTAATATTTAAAAAATTCTTTAATTTTTTATTAATATATATCACTGTAATGTAAAAAGTTTGTGAGACAGGAATGCTTTCATTATTTATCTAGTAATAGTCACGACTGCTGACTTCTAGGTAAAAAATCTACTTGAAAAAAAAGGAGGCCAAAATTGACTTAATCTCAAATTCAGCGAGATTGTTTTTCATTGGTCATAAGATGGTCCTGACATGGTGTCTAGTGCCAAGGTAAACCGGATGTTATGTAGGAAGCTTTAAGTACAGAAGACGTATTTTACTCTTCCACTGACAGTTAAAGTGTTTACTTCCGGTAGTTTAGGACGCCTCAGATGGTATAATGTTTTGTAAGCTAGACTAGCAAACCTTCACGAGTGAGTTGAAGTTTCATTGGGTGCTCCATTCATACGGCTTTGTGCCACACCTTAGTAAAAAACTTAGGTTTGTTTGGTTTTATGGCATATCAACATTTGTAGGTTATTTAACGCCAAATCCATTTTTATGTAAATAATCTGTTCTATTGAAAACAGTTCAGTTTAGCATAAGTACACAGTTTAATTGTCAAAAACATTTCCATTTCAAACTATTTAAGCAGTTATATGTAATAATTCAGTTAAGTGTAAATACAGTTTTAATGTCGAAAAACAGTTCTATTTGAAATAATTCAGTTAAGCATAAGCATGCAGTTTAAGTGTTAGTATGGTTTAATTGTCAAAAACGTTTCTATTTCAAACTATTCTGTTTACTCAATTCATTTTAGCATAAGTATGTTGTTAGTTCTATTTAACCCATAGATAGGGCCCTATCAGGTGCTACCACTCTGGGCCAGAGTGGACCTGGGAGCAATGGCAATGAAGGGGTACTCCGCATTCCCCAAAGCTCCAGCACTGCTGGAACCTCACCGTCAGATTGTTTAGTGTCATATCCAGGACACTCGTTGGGGGGGGTCTTACCCCTCTGCAGAGGTGCAGTCAGTGTATTCTATAGCCCCAGCTGACTGGGCAATAAAAAAAACTTAGTAAACTATTCTAAACACTTCAACATGACACTTCATATTGTGTAACGTCTGGCAAGCTAAATTAGTAGTCAGTGAGTTTGATTCTCATGGTGCCGTATGCTTTTGATCTTGAGTCACAATTAAGCTAACCCAATGTAAATAACTATAAACCCTGACCCATTGTGATAGTACTTGTTAGGGGCACATGTTTGAGTTAAATAAGTCTGTTTGAAAAATATTTGTATTAGAGAAGAATACTTGAACTGTAGGCAAATTATTTTTATTCATAGTGACTTGAAGTTATAATATTTTACAATTGATTTTGGTTGGTTGTTTTGTTTTACGGTGTATCAGCCCTTTTTGGGTCGTTTAACGCTGAATTAAATTTCAAATAATTCAGTTTAGTATACGTATAGTTTTTTGTTTACAAACAGTTAAATGTCAAAACAGATCAGTTAAATGTCAAAACAGTTCTATTTCAAACAATTCAGTTTAGCATAAGTACACAGTTTCAATGTCAAAAACGGTTCTATTTCAAACAATTCAGTTTAGTATAAGTACAGAGTTTAATTGTGAAAAACATTTCTATTTCAAGATATTCAGTCTAGTCAAACAGTTCTAATTCAGCTAATTCAGTTTAGTATAAGTATAGATTTTGTTTACACACAGTTAAATATCAAAACAGTTCTATATTAAACAATTCAGTTTAGCGTAAGTAGAGTTTCAGTGTCAAAAACAATTCCATTACAAATAATTCAGTTTAGCATAAGTACACAGTTTAAATGTAAGTACACAGTTTAATTGTTAAAAACATTTCTATTTCAAGCTATTCAGTTTAATCAAACAGTTCTAATTCAAACCATTCAGTTTAGCATAAGTATGCAGTTTAGTTCTATTTAACCCATAGATAGGGCCCTATCAGGTGCTACCATTTCAGTTCAGAGTGGACCTGGGAGCAATGGCAATACAGGGTTGCTCCACATTCTCCAAAGTCCAAACATCACTGGAACCTCACTATAATTAAGTGCCATATCCAGGACACTCATTTGGGTGGGGGTGGGGGTGGTGGTCTTACTCCTCTGCAGAGGTGCAGTCGGTGTATTCTACAGTCCCAGCCGACTGGGCAATTATTTTTATCAAGATGCAGTTTGTGCCGGTTCATTTTTTCTTATAGAAAAAATATTTTTCTCAATAAATTTTTGGTGCTTAAAATCAATAAAATGTTCATACTACCTGAACATTTATTAGTTTTGAAAAATATTAATTTTCTAGATTTTAATGGAACTGCTATAGTAAAGCAAATCTTTATTTACGACCTTTACTTCTTTTTTATTGATGGATTTAGTTTTCAGCTTTATTTCAAGTTTCTTACTATTGTATCGTGGTAAGGAAAAGATACACAGTGAAATACAGTTAATTGTTTATTTACTCAAGTGGTACAGTCCGACTAGTATTTTAAGTCTCGCGCTGATGGTGTTACGTTTGAAGTTGGTCTACTACTGACCAATGTCCTTTCAGAGCTGTCTCTGCTTCTGCTTCTGTCTTCTTGTGCTTCAGGAACATGGCGTCTTTATATTTCTGTGACACTGGAAGTCATGTGGTACAAACCTCTATACAACACTTACCATCCTTCCCTGGGTCTTTACCCAAGTACTAAGGTGAGGGAAAGTAGTGATTGCATTCATTCAGTGTTTCGTTCATACTTTTGCGATGCTTTTCCTGTCACATTGACAGAATTCTCCTTAAAGGAGATGAGCAGTTCTGCAAAGCACAATTTTTTGTTTCATGTAGGTTGGATTGATAGGTTGGGTTTTATGGCATATCAACAATTGTTGGTTATTTAATGCCAAATCCTCTTTATACATATATATTAAATATATATATGATTTATAAACACATTTTGTAGATAACATTCTTAAATGAGTCTGAGCTCTTTTTTGCACACTGTTAAATTCTTTCAAGTATTGCTATATGACAATCACATTTTCACATCAGTCATTTGTTTGCACACACAGTTTGTTCTATTTGATCCATTGATAGGACCCTATCAGGTGCTACCACTCCAGTTCAGAGTGGACCAGGAAGCAATGGCAATGAAGAGGTACTCCACATTCTTCAAATCTCCAAGGCCAGAGCCTTGCCATCAGATTGTTTGATGTCATTATCAGGACACTCATTGAGGGGTCCGGGCTTACTCCTCTGCAGAGATGCAGTCAATGTATTCTACAGCCCCTGTCAACTGGGCTTATAGGTTGGAACTGTCTGGTATTTTGTTAATGTGTTTATCTGTCCCTTTCTTGATCATACCCAAGGTTACCTCTTTTACTTGAGCAGTGGTTATTTTGTTATATACTAGCTTAGCTAGCGACAGAGTGCCATGGATGAACTTAGCAGATTCAATGCGGTCACAAGATAATATGAACAATGAGGTTTCACAGGAAAGAGAAAAATAAAAGATGATAGTGAGAATATAATTTATTGTCTAGGGATAAAGTGACAGATATTTCCATTCGAAGATAAGATTAACAAATTACCAGAAAAAAAAATGGAAGTATGTAAGTTCTGATAACCAGCCATAAACAGAAAATACGTGGGCAAAGAGGCGGATTGATATTCCCGCATGGGACTTGAGAAGACAATATAAGGTCTGTAATTTTGGACTGAAGGCAGAGACCTGCTGGTCACTCAAGCAAACCTGTTGGCTCCGCCATCGCACTTCTTTACAAAAAGAGTCCCTACCACAGAAGAAAGGTATGTGCAAACTCTCTCTGACTGTATTCCTCCTTCACAAAAACTTCACCATCGAAGAATAAAAATATAGATTATATTTTTATATATCTACGAGTTTTTCATTGTTTGTCCTGCAGTACAATATGCGACAGTTTTAAGGTAGTAAATTTTTTCAATTTTTATTCCTAGGTTGTTGTATTTACTAATCTTATTATATTCATTTACTGATATGTTATTATCAATTGGCACTAACATATCAATTTGAAGGCATGTTTTTCTTTTATAGTCTTAAATCACTATATCTGGTCTATTGCTTTTTATTTTTCTATCAGTTTGGATGGCACTACCCCAGAGTATAGTTGCTTCTTTGGTTTCTGTTATCAGTTCTGGTTGGTGTTCATACCATTTTTCAGATTTCAGTATAGTCTTATCATCAAGTCTTGCTGATTGCATGGAGTTCTCTGATTCTCTCTTGCGATTCGTCCCTATCATCTTTTTGTTTCTTGCAGATCCTCTAGAATACCTCCAGTGTCCACACAGATTTGATATATGTTCATCCTTACTGGTCAGCCAGCCCTAGCACATCATGTGTAGGAGTCTATTAGAGAATGTCACTTTTGAATATTTTCCTATCTCTCCAATAATGCCCAGTATATCTTGTTCATCAGTATAACATAGTATTTGCATATTTTCAAATGATTATCATCATCATCATGTCATGCCACTAGCATGGATATCCCTGACCCTCTCTTGCCACTTCTCCTATCATTCATCGCTTCTGGCAGGTCTTCAGGGCTACATCCCGTATCCTCACATAGCTGCTGTATGTTTGTTTGAGCTGGTCGTCCTGCTTTTGTTTGGCCATATGCGGGGGTCTATAGGAGTACATCACTGATGAGTTCGTCCTTGCTTCTCCAGCAGTGTCCTGCATGTCTGGTTAGTCTAACTTGTATAGTTTTCGTGACGGGAGGCAGGTGGCCGTATAGTTGGTGCCTTGTGGGGTGTTGTCTGTTTTATCATGCCTTTTTTGTATTCGATCTGTGGAAGTTTTATTATTTTGACTTGTTGCGAGTTCTTCTGACCAGCATTAGCTGGTGGTCTTTTACTAGCGTCAGAATGACAGCGAGTCTCCTCAGATCTCCAAGACTCTTCTCTATTCTAGCCAATCTTAGCAGACTGGTTGTCTGGATGATTTCCATTCTTCCAGTCTTTTTTTCAAAATCTCTGGAGACTGCTACAAGTACACAAACTAAAATTGGTATCACTGTAACCCTCATGTTCCACATCCTCTGGCAAGGTCCAAATATCTTTTTTATTTTCACTTTGTGGTCCACTAAAATGGCAAAATCCATTAGATAGCTAGTTCTTTTTTTATCAACCCTATGTCTGATCTTCTGGTCAGGATTAGGTGATCCATTTGTATCTCAAAATTTCAGAGAATCTTATGTATCTCATTATCTAGGACAGATTTTGGTTTGTGCATATACCAAATTTTTATCTCTTGCACAATTCCAAGTGGATCACCTTTCTTCACTAAGTCATACCTAGTCTTGCCATCCTTTTGTGCTAGTTTGCTGCATTTGCTTATTATGTGATTAGCTGTTTCATCTCTGTCTCCACATAACCTACACTTGCCATTCTGTTGGGCCTTATCAATTTTTGCTCTGACATAATTGGTCCTTATGGCATTATTTTTGTTGGATTATCTTTTTAAATTTTTTACACCAGCAGTAACTGGTAGCCTTGGCTAAAGTTTGAGTGACAGCAAGTCTCTTCAGGATTCCTGGAATCTTCTAAGTATTCTTGCTAATTTTAGCAGTATTGTGCCATGGACAATCTTCTTTCTTCATCTGAGATCCTGTTCACCCAGTTACTTTTCTCTGTTCTTAGGGTTTTATTCTAAGGATTCATTTGTAAACAATTATTATATTTCAAGTTTTATTATATTTTAAGTTTGATTGGCAGCAGGTCTTTTTGGCATTTCAGGACTCTTCTCAGTATTCTAGCTAATTTTAGCAGTATTGTGCCTTGGACAATCTTCATTTTTCATCTGAGATCCGGTTCACCCAGTTACTTTTCTCTGTTCTTTGGGTTTTGTTCTAAGGACTCATTTGTAAACAATTATAACTTCGAGTAACTATTCTTAATAGTAATTTATACACAATTATATGTTTTCAAGTAACCATTCCTATTTAATGATAATCAATTATCTGTTCATAGTTTTATGGTTTTAAGTATTCCTATCTAATACTAATAATTTTCAAATTGATTTATTTGAACAATAAATAGGACCCCAACAAGTACTACCACTACCTCGCTGGGTCTGAGTAATTGCAACAATGGGGTACTCTACATTCTCCAGAGCTAGAGCTTCACCACTAGATACTCTTTTAGAAATGGAGGGGGCTTATGCAGCTTCAGGGGATGCAGTTTGTGTATTGTGGGATTCAATAATAGGGCAGAAAATCATAGCTAATATAATACATTGAGTGTATATGTTATTGCAACCAAAAACATTATCAGCCTAGTTGACTGAGGTTGTAGAATAAACTGACTGCATCTCTGCAGAAGCATAAGACTCCATCCCCTGCAGTGAGTGTCCTGGATATAACACAAAACCATCTGATGGTGAGGCTCCAGTTTTACGGAATGTAGAGTTCCCCTTTATTGCCAATGCTCCCAGGTCCACTCTGGCCCAGAGTGGTAACACCTGATAGCGTCCTATCTATGGGTTAAATAGAACTGTTTGACATTTAAACTGTATACAAACCAATGACTTATGTGAAACTCACTTCTTAGAAATAGAACTGTTTGATCATTTGACTGTGTGTAAACAAATCACTGATGTTTAACTGAATTGTTATTGATACATAGCAATATTTGAAACCACTTAACTGTGTAGAAATGAATGAGTAATGTTGAATCGGATTATTAGTATTAAATAGCAATGCTTGAAACTCTTTTACTATGCAGCTAAACTGAAATATTGATATAATATAGCAATACTTGGAGCCATTTGACTGTGTGCAAATGAATGAATAGTGTTGAATAGAATAATTAATGTTAACCACTACGCTTTGTGCAAAGAAATGATTAATATTGAATAGAATTAAAAGTGTTAGATAACAATAACTGAAAACATTTAACTTTGTAGAAAAAATAGAAATTACAATGTGTAAACAAATTAGTTCTAACTCATTTGAAAATGAAGTTACCTACAAACTGTGTATTAACAAATGATGTGTTAATTTGTAACTGAAATAGCAAGACTTGAAACCATTTAACTTTGTGCAAAAAAATGAAGTAATTTAAAAATCTTATCTTCAAAATGTGTTTACAAATGACATATATTTATATGCATAAAGAGGATTTTGCATTAAATAACCTACAAAGGGTTGATATGCCATAAAACCCAACCTAATCAAATCACATATATTTAATATATATGTATAAAGAGGATTTTGCAGTAAATAACCTACAATGGTTGATATGCCAAAAAAACCAACCTAATCAAATCACATATATTTAATATATATGTATAAAGAGGATTTTGCAGTAAATAACCTACAATGGTTGATATGCCATAAAAACCAACCTAATCAAATCACATATATTTAATATATATGTATAAAGAGGATCTTGCATTAGATAACCTACAATGGTTGATACGTCATAAAAACCAACCTAATCAAATCACATATATTTAATATATATGTATAAAGAGGATTTTGCAGTAAATAACCTACAATGGTTGATATGCCAAAAAAACCAACCTAATCAAATCACATATATTTAATATATATGTATAAAGAGGATTTTGCAGTAAATAACCTACAGTGGTTGATATGCCATAAAAACCAACCTAATCAAATCACATATTTAATATATATGTATAAAGAGGATTTTGCAGTAAATAACCTACAATGGTTGATATGCCAAAAAAACCAACCTAATCAAATCACATATATTTAATATATATGTATAAAGAGGATCTTGCATTAAATAACCCACAATGGTTGATATGCCATAAAAACCAACCTAATCAAATCACATATATTTAATATATATGTATAAAGAGGATTTTGCAGTAAATAACCTACAATGGTTGATATGCCATAAAAACCAACCTAATCAAATCACATATTTAATATATATGTATAAAGAGGATTTTGCAGTAAATAACCTACAATGGTTGATATGCCATAAAAACCAACCTAATCAAATCACATATATTTAATATATATGTATAAAGAGGATTTTGCAGTAAATAACCTACAAAGGGTTGATATGCCATAAAACCCAACCTAATCAAATCACATATATTTAATATATATGTATAAAGAGGATTTTGCATTAAATAACCTACAATGGTTGATATGCCATAAAAACCAAACTAATCAAATCACATATATTTAATAAATATGTATAAAGAGGATCTTGCATTACATAACCTACAATGGTTGATATGTCATAAAAATCAACCTAATCAAATCACATATATTTAATATATATGTATAAAGAGGATTTTGCATTAAATAACCTACAATGGTTGATATGTCATAAAAACCAAACTAATCAAATCACATATATTTAATATATATGTATAAAGAGGATTTTGCATTAAATAACCTACAATGGTTGATATGCCATAAAAATCAAACTAATCAAATCACATATATTTAATATATATGTATAAAGAGGATTTTGAAGTAAATAACCTACAATGATTGATATGCCATAAAACCCAACCTAATCAAATCACATATATTTAATATATATGTATAAAGAGGATTTTGCATTAAATAACCTACAATGGTTGATATGCCAAAAAAACCAACCTAATCAAATCACATATATTTAATATATATGTATAAAGAGGATTTTGCTGTAAATAACCAACAATGGTTGATATGCCATAAAAACCAACCTAATCAAATCGCATATATTTGATATATATGTATAAAGAGGATTTTGCAGTAAATAACCTACAATGGTTGATATGCCATAAAACCCAACCTAATCAAATCACATATATTTGATATATATGTATAATGAGGATTTATAATGATAATCCAAGCCTTTTCAAAAAGGCTCAAAATCTTGGTTGTTTTTATACAATGATATTCCAGGCTTTTCCAAACGAGTATTAAATCATAACTGGTCTTATACAATGATTGTATATCTTACTGTAATCATGTGCATATTATATTGACTAACTGCAGTAGAATGTTTATTCAAATAGGTCAAGTAGCTATGATTCTTAATTTAAATCATACCCTACCACCCACCCAAACTAAAAGCTCATTTCTGCCTAATTATAGCATTATTTTTTCTCTCTCATTCTCTCCCTTCCTCTCTTTGTCTGTCTCTATCTCTCTTTCCTGATATTCCTCACTATCTGTTTGAACAAAGTTCTGCAGGATATAATTCAGTCTAAATGAAGAAGTTGGCAGTTAACTAGTCATTTCTTTTGTTGGGAAAATCATTCAAGTACAGTAGAGACAGCAGATGCGTACCATTCTCATATTGTAGGTCTAAATGTAATTACATTCGAATGGATACTAGTCCAGGCTTTCGTTTATGTTTCACAGAAGGTTTTGAGTGTGTGTTCCTTCTTAAACATTTCAAAATGATTTAGTACAAGTTCTAAATGTAATAGTATTATATAAAGTACAAAAATTATAGAACATAATCTTTTCCCCTCTAATACAGATATTTCTACTTAGGTTTTGTGTATATCCATGTGTCTCTGTTTCAGAAATCCAGGATTCAGTCATTGATATCTTCCTTTTTGCTCATGGCACACAATAAATAACTTGGTAAGTATGTATTTACTCAACCCCACTACCAAGGCCAGGATGTAACGCAAGGTCAATGTTTTAAGTGGAGTAAAGCTGGTTTGAATTCAGAGTTTTCCTTTTCCTAGACTAGTTGCCCAACCAAAACTAAAGAACAGTCTTCTATTCTATTTACCCATATTTGGGGTAAAACAGAGAGATCCATGCCTTTTTCAAGGGCTTTAGAATAAAGTGAAATGGAAACAACCTAGACTAGGATTTGAACATGCATTGCTGATTTCATTTCCAATGATGGTAACCTTTATGCTTAGCATGTCTCCATAATAAGTACTAATGAGTTCCCCAATATTTTCAATGTGCAACATACCTTTCACTGTTGAACGCATTCTCTTAATCTGTAACAGTTTCTGACAAACTTGCTCAAAATACTATCAGACAAGTATCCTAAAGGACTTTTTCAAAATCACCAAAAATAAAAAAAATCCCCTTTTTCTCCAAAATCTGACCAAATCAACATTTTCACAAAAATCTAACCAGATCTAATCAAATGCTATTATAAAAATGCAAACCCTAAAACCTAACTGTTTTGGCATTAAATGACCCACAGAGGTTAATATGCCATTAAATGATATATAGTACCACTACTGTTCATCTATAAGGATGGCTTTGGCATTAAAAACCCCACAAAGCTTGATATGCCATTAAAAACAAAGAGAGACATTACAGTTGTCTGTTTTTTTTTATGATATCGAAGACTATTAAAAATTTGGTGTGGGTTCTTTAACAAAATCGAACCTGTTGATATTCATCAACACTTGCTGAATGTTCATGAAAAACAGTGGATGTGAACACAGTTTGCTGGGTAATAAGTCACAGCAGGGGAATTAGTGGTATAAGTAACAAGCCATGATCAACACAGCTGTCAACCCACAGAATGACATCTCAGTCGGTTGGGGCTGTAGAAAATGCTGACTGCATCTCTGCTGAGGGATAAAACCACCTGCCAAAAGAGTGTCCTAAATATGAGCTTAAACTATCAGATAGTAAGACTCCAATCCTGGAGTTTTGGGGAATGTGCCACAACTCCCAGCTCCACTCTGACCTGGAATGGCAAAATCTGTTAGGATCCCATCTATGGGTAAAATAGAACAGTTTGACAAAGAACTGTTTAATCATTTAACTGTATTCAAACAAATGTCTGATGGTAAATTGAATTGTTTGTGCTACATAGTAATACTTGGAACCATTTAACTGTGAGCACATAAAACTATTATCGTTTGATAGCAATACTTGAAGCAGAGCAAACAAATGATCAATTCTATATTTGAGAATATTTAAATGTGTGCTAACAAATTAGCTCTAACTCATATAAAGATGTAATTACCTATAAACTATTCACTTACAAATCATGTACGTATAATCATTTAACTATGTGCTAACAAATGACAGATGTTAAATTCTTAGTGTCACATAGCAATACTTGAAACTATAGGATTTACACTCCTATATCTTAAAATGGCCATTATGCCACTTGTTCTCGAAACAAAGATGGCAGATGTTGGTAAACTAATCAGTCTCGTGAACCTATTGGCCAGGAAAACCATGTGGTTAGTGCTCACAACTACCTCCGCAATTTCAATTTTGTCCCGCGTTATTGGAGCCTACTGCATAACATCCTCTTTCACATTTTCACTTACTGGATCAACATGCTCTTTCCAGTGTGACTTCCAGAGAGAACACTCTCACTCTCTCAATTTTGACTGACAGAGTCAACACACTGTTCCTCCCTTTTACATTTGACTTCCAGCTGTCAACCGCCATGAAAATGTATACTCTTTGCAACCATTCTTTTCATTGTTATACTTTTCGGTGAGACTTTTTCCGGACTTGAACACAGAAATTTCGTCAAACCACAGAAAGAAACAAACAGCAGAAATACTTAGTCAATACGCATAGGACACTTTTGTTAAATAGTCCTTTTTCTGTAGTATTAGTGTTAGTTATACACACACACACTAACACACATACAGGAATATTTGACGAACAGTATTAGAACACTAGTAGTGTTTTAAAATATTTCGTTGAAAGTATTGTTAATGTATAAATTTGAATTTGTTTGTACTGCTTTGTTTTAAATGTATTTTTTGTGTGAGTCGTTTCATATCGTTACTTCATTTGCCTTACCAAACATGTACTCCTACAAAATGGGGGACCAAAAAATTACATGTCCCTCTACAAAACCATTTAAATTGTGCAAACAAATGAGCTCTAGCTTGTTTAAAAATGTTACCTACAGACTATTTTTTATGAATCATATATTTCATATATGCATAAACAGGATTTGGCATTGAATAACCTAAAATGGTTGATATGACAAAAAACCCAACCAACCACAGAATGAAAAATACTCCAATCAATAGATCTGTGCAAAGCAAGTAAATGCAAGATGGGATGATGCAGGCATCATATTTTTCCTATTTATGCCATTATTGCTCTGATGGAAAAGTAGGTAGCTTTGCTGGTGCAGATTTTTACAAACTCAGCATGTGCTCTCTGGTTTATCACTTTTTGAAAGTTTATAACCAGTAGTTGTAACTAAATGAAAAAAATAGTGTTTAAAAACTGAAAACTTGCTTTATCCAATAGTGTAATTGTGTTCCATCTTTTTGTTGTTATTTCAGTGAAAGCATTAATTTCAAACTGTCTCTCATATTAGAGAACCATCAGCAGTAACTATGTAGATAAATAGCTGAAAACTTGTTCTATTCAAAGGTGTTATTGTTCTCCTTGTATTTGTTGTAGTTTCCATAAAAATAGATTGGAGGCATTACTTTTGATTTTGGAATGCTATTTGTATGTATGTGTATATATATATATTGGTGTGTATGCATATATATATGTTTGTGCATATATATATATATATATATATATATATATATATATATATATATATATCTGCTCTGTGATGTCAGTTACATTGAGCACTTTACCAGGAAAATTTAAATGTTCATAATAGAATGATTTTGTTGTCCTGACGGAATTATTCCTGACTCCGGTTTAACTGGACTGAATAATACATAATATATATATATATATAAATCAAAAGTAATGCCTTCAATATATATATATATGTGTGTGTGTGTGTGTGTGTATATATATATTTTAGTGTATATGTTTATATATATATATATTTATGTATGTGTGAGTATATATATATATATATATATATGAGTGTGCATGTGTGTGTGTATGTATATATATATTTGTGTATGTGTGTGTGCGTGTGTATGTATATATATATGTGTGTGTTTGTAAGTACATATATTAGTGTGTATGCATATATATATATATATATATATATATGTATGTTTGTGTATGTGTGTGTGTGTGTGTGCGTATGTATATATATATATATATATATTAGTGTGTATGCGTATATATATTCACACTAAATGTATATATATACATACACACTAGAATATATGTATATGCAAGGTTCATGAAATAAGTTTCCAGACTTTTTTCATATGGGCACTTTTATTGATAGTACACACATGAAATTCTAGTCCCCTTCGAAGTAATCTCCTCCGGCTGCAATGCATTTGTTGTACCATTCCAACAACTTCTGGAAGGCCCCATGGAAGTCCTCTTGTGTGAGCGTGTCAATGACCTTCGTCACAGCCTCTTTCTTCTCATAATGACAGCCTCTAAGTTTTTCCTTGAGCTTAGGGAATAACCAAAGTCACAGGGAGCAAGGTCTGGATAATAGGAGGCTGAGGAACTGTCTTGATGCCCATCTTGGTCAAATAGTCTGTGACAAGAATGGAGTTGTGGACTCGTGCATTGTCCTGGTGGAAATGCCACTGACCTGATTTGAAGAGTGCTGGCCTCTTCCGACGGAATCTCTAGCTGAACTCCCTTAAAACCTCAACATAGTATTCCTTGTTGACTGTCTGTCCAGTGGGAACCCAGTGCATGTAGATCATGCCATTGCTGTCAAAAAAAGGGATCATCAAAAGTTTGTGGGTGGATTTGCTCTGTCTGGCCTTCTTGGGTCCAGGAGAGCCAGCATGCTTCCACTGGGAACTCTGTCTCTTGGTCTCTGGGTTATAGCAGTAGATCCAGCTTTTATTGCAGGTCACCAGAGCATCAAGAACTGCGCGGTCTGAATTGATCAGCTCGACCATTTCCCTGCTGTCATGACAATGTCTTTCTTTCTGATATTCTCTGAGCACCCTTGGGACAAACTTTGGCTAAATCTTCCGCATCTTCAGTTCCTCACGAATAATTGTGCATACAGTTCCCACACTGACATCAAACTGGGCACTTATGGTCTCTAAAGACACTCGATGGTCCTTATCCATGAAATTCTTTATTTGGGCAATCAACTCTGGTATTCTGACTTCCTTACCCCTTCCACACCTCTTATCATCCCTCACAGACTCTGTGCCTTCCTTGAATCTCTTATGTCACTCAAAAACTGATGCTTGATTCATCTACGATGGTCAAAAAGCAGTCTGAAGCATTCCATACATTTCTGTGGCAGCATTTTTTCCAAGTTTAATTACAATTTTATCGCATATTGTCCAGATTTCATTTTTGAAATTCACCAGCTGTGACAATCAGGCTTTAGTAGGGTGTATTCCAATTGCTGCTGTAGCTGTTGATTTGAAGCTGAAATCATAAAAATTGCCCAGTCATCTCATAAGATGTATAGCAATAATATACTGAATTTTCAAAAGTCTATGACAATTTCAAATGCCTGTACAAAACAGTCTGGAAACTTATTGAATGCACCTCTTATATATATATATATATATATATATATATATATGTATATATTTTAGTGTATATGTATATATATATGTTTGTGTATGTGTGTGTGTATGTGTATATACATATATATATATATGTGTGTGTGTGAGTGTGAGTGTGTGTGTGTGTATAAACATATATTTTAGTGTGTATATATATATATATATATATATATGATTAAGTTTGTGTATGCATGCATATATATGTGTGTATATATATATATATATATATATATATATATATATATGTTTGTGTATGTGTGTGTATATATATATGTTTGTGTATGTTTGTATTTATTTCAGTTATAGGATATTAAAGTAATTTATAAAAAAAAATGTAAAATATTTTTCTCATGTTTCACAATATTTTAGTTGAGTATATGCAACTAATCTAAAGTGTTAATGTAGTTATTTACTATCCTTTGCGTCATTGTATCACAAGGCCAGAAGTATCGGCCACTTAGTGAGAATTGAACTCACTAGTAATGATCTGCCAGTCTAGCTGACAAACAATTACACCATGCTAGGTACCCTGAAGTTTAATATGTATCAAATAAACTACAGACATAATAACATATACTCACCTGAAGATCAGTTATATGAAACTCCAAGTCCTGAGAAGTTTATTTTTTATGTCTTTAAATCATTTTTATAAGATAATACTGTGAGATTTGCTCTGCACTTTTAGATATAAGTACAATAATAATTTTACATGAGATATTATTTAACAGTTTAGGTTTTACCTCATGAAATTCAGTTGTTAAGCGGATGTATGTAAACAATACTAATTGTGATTCATAGCCATTTCAAATTTACTTCGCTGCTACTAATTCCTCGTGGATGAGGGGTAGAGTCTTGGATTAGAGTTTGAGTCAACCGGGTTTCGATCCCAGCTACGGGAAGCTAGTATGTCAAGCCACCCTGATGAGTTCTGATAGAATGAAACAGATCTGTCTGTGGATGACTATATATATATGTAAATATATATATATATATATATATATATATATATATATATATATATATATATATGATAAAATTTTAAAAAAATATTTACTAATCCTACACGCTGGATATGACACAAGATAGATTTTTTAAATGGAGTTTAACAGGATTGAATTCAGAGTTTTCCTCCTCCTAGACTGGTTGCCATACCAAGGTTAAAGAGCCCAATCTTTCCTAACATTTGCCCATAGCTGGAGAGATAATAGTTGGATTCATATCTTTTCTAAAGCTATTAGTGCTATGTAAAACGTAATTAGCCTCATCCAGGATTTGAACTTGTAATGTTGTGTCCATTTCTTATGGCAAAACCATTACATCATGGACACAGACTAGGTCAGTTTATACAAGAAGAACTCAATTCAGTACTAAGAAAAATTAAAAATAGGAAAGCAACAGGGCTTGATGAAATACCCCCAGAAGTAAGGAATTCAATGAGATACTGCTCTGACACCGTAATGTCATATATAACTAAAATGCAATAGAAGGGTGACCTTGAAATAGCTAAGAACTACCGAGGTATAACCCTTAGATCCATAGTGGCCAAGATCTACAATGCTCTACAATGCAGCCAAAATTGAGAAAATACTGAGAAGAACCAAAATGGTTTTTGGAGAAATCGATCCACGATATCACAAATTTTGACAATCCATTGAATTCTAGAAAGTGTACATGCAAAAAACCTTGAGGCAACAATATTATTTGTCGACTTCTCCAAGGCATTTGACTCTATACACAGAGGGAAGATGGAGCAAATACTTCTCACCGTTGGCTTCCCCAAAGAAACCGTCGCAGCCATAATAATGCGATATAAAATAACGCGAAAGTAAAAGTCCACTCATTGGATGGAGACAAAGACTACTTCGACATTGTAAGAGGTGTAATACAAGGAGACACATTAGCCGTATACCTGTTTATCATCTGCCTAGACTACGTGCTTAGAACGTCTATAGATTTAATAAAAGAAAACAGTTTCAAGCTGGCAAAGGAAAGAAGCAAAAGATACCCCACACAAACTATTACAGACACAGACTATGCCAATAACATATCACTTTTAGCAAATACACCCACCCAAGCTGAATCCCTGCTACATAGTCTGGAACAAGAAGCTGGTAGCACAGGCCTCCGTGTCAATGCAAACAAGGCAGAATACATGTGCTTTGATCAAAGAGGCGACATCTCCACACTAAAGGGTGCACCTTTGAAACTAGTGGACAAGTTCACCTACTTCGGAAACAGCATTTCATCATCCTAGAATGACATAAACAAGCAACTGGCAAAGGCATGGACAGCCATCGATAGGTTATTGGTCATATGGAAGTCAGACTTAACCGATAAAATAAAATGCAGTTTTTTTCAACCAGCAGTTGTGTTGATATTGCTATATGGATACACCACACAGACACTTATAAAATGTATGGAGAAAATCATTGATGGCAATGACATAAGAATGCTGTGAGCTGTACTGAAAATTCCTGGAGGCAACACCCCACAAAACAGCAGCTGTACGGCCACCTAGCACCCACCACAAAAACTATTCAAGTGAGAAGAACCAGACATGTGGGACACTGCTGGAAAAGTAAGGACAAGCTCATAAACAATGTACTCCTGTGGACCCCTTCACATGGACGAGAAAAGGCAGGACGACCAGCAGGAATCTATATACAACACCTCTGTGCCAAAATAGGATGTAGCCTGGAAGACCAGTCAGGAGCAATGGACGATAAAGTTGGGTGGTGAGAGAGGGTCAGGAAGATCTGTGCAAACAGTGCAGCATGATGATTATATATATATGTATATATCTATATATATATATATATGTATGTATATATATGTGTATATATATATATATATATATATATATATGTATGTATATGTATGTATATATATATATGTATATAAATATATATGCGGTGCATCCAATAAGTTTCCAGACTTTTTTGTATAGGCATTTAAAATTGTTGTAGACTCTTGAAAATTCACTATGTTATTACTATACATCTTATGAGATGACTGACCAATTTTTATGATTTCAGTTTCAAATGAACAGCTACAGCAGCAATTGGAATACATCCTACTAAAGCCTGATTGTCACAGCTGGTGAAGTTCAAAAATGCAATCTGACACTTTAGAAGAACGATATGCAATAAAATTGTGTTTTAAACTTGGAAAAATGCCACAGAAATGTATGGAATGCTTCAGACTGCTTTTTGACCATCATGCATGAATTGAGCATCAGTTTTTGAGAGATTCAAGGAAGGCACGGAGTCTGTGAGAGATGATGAGAGGTGTGGGAGGAGTAAGGAAGTCAGAACACCAGAGTTTATTGGCCAAAAGGTTGGGGTTAGGGTTACTATGTTGAGGGTTTAAGGGAGTTCAGGAAGAGATTTCTCGGGAAGAGGCCAGCACTCTTCAAATCGGGTCAGTAGCATTTCCACCAGGACAATGCACCAGTCCACAACTCCATCCTTGTCACAGACTATTTGAGCAAGATGGGCATCAAGACAGTTCCTCAGCCTCCTATTATCCAGACCTTGCTCCCTGTGACTTTTGCTTATTCCTAAAGCTCAGTGGCTGTCGTTATGAGACAATTGAGGAGATGAAAGAGGCTGTGACAAAGGTCATAGACATGCTCACACAAGAGGACTTCCATTGGGCCTTCTAGAAGTTGTTGGAACAGTAGAACAAGTGCATCACAGCCAGAGGAGATTACTTTGAAGGGGAATAGAGTTTCATGTGTGTACTATCAATAAAAGTGCCAATTTTAAATGCCTGTACAAAAAAGTCGGGAAACTTATTGAATGCACCATGTATAATTATTCATATTATATATATGTACATATATATGTATATATGTACATATGTATGCATATATATATATATATATATATATATGTATATATATATGTATATATATGTATATATATATAGGTGGGTGTTCTTGTGGTGTAATGGTTAAAGCGATGGACTGCAGAACTGTAGTACGTGAGTTTGTACTCCAGTCGTGCTATTACGCACACTTTCGGGCAAATACCCTTGGGAAAGGTAGGAACCCCCTTATCCTCCCAGCTATGGGTTAAATAGTACCACTACTGTTCTTCTGGGAGAATGGATTTGGCATTAAATAACCATTAAACAAAGAAACCAAACCATACCTATATATATATATATATATATATATATATATATATACATATTTCCTTGTCCTTTAATCTTACTCCCTTTCTGTTTTTTCTTACCCAACATCCTCTCTCTTATCGGCAGTAACCAAGAAAACTATATGTGAGATTAGACATTTGAAATATTTTCCAAAGATAAATTACCTAACTAACAATATTCATTATACATTTAAAGTTTCAATGATGAATTTATTGACATTATTAATTTATACAGATTTCTTCTTTTTTTTCTTATGCTATATTCTCTATACTTATATAGATCATATGTAGCAAAACTACTTTAACATTGTGTGTGTGTGTGTGTGTGTGTGTGTGTGTGTGTGTGTGTGTGTGTGTATGTGTGTGTGCGCGCGCAAATGCACATATTTAAAAACACTTTTCTTTAATCAAGAAAGTGCTCAAAAGCTGATCAGCGAAGCAAGACAAAAGCATCAAAGAAATTAATATCTCATCTAATTTTGGTTTCATGACAAAAGTTTTGTGCATTAAAGATGCAATCACGAGATGAAATAAAAGAATGAAGATATTAATTTCTCTTAGGTTTTATCTATCTATCTATCTATCTATTTGATTCTGATTCTATCTATCTATCTATCTATCTGATTCTGATTCTCTCTCTCTCTCTCTCTCTCTCTGTCTATCTATCTATCTATTTGAATCTATCTATCTATCTATCTATCTATCTGATTCTGATTCTGAGTCTGTCTGTCTGTCTATTTATTGATTTATCTATCTATTTGATTCTGATTCTATCTATCTATCTATCTATCTATCTATCTATCTATCTATCTATCTATCTATCTCTTTCATTCTGATCCTGATTCTATCTATCTATCTGATTCTGATTCTCTCTCTCTCTCTCTGTCTCTCTCTCTCTCTCTCTCTCTCTATCTATCTATCTATCTATCTATCTATCTGATTCTATCTATCTATCTATCTATTTGATTCTGATGCTCTCTCTTTATCTATCTATCTATC
The DNA here is from genome assembly GCA_963585895.1 of Sepioteuthis lessoniana. Lineage (NCBI taxonomy): Eukaryota > Metazoa > Mollusca > Cephalopoda > Myopsida > Loliginidae > Sepioteuthis > Sepioteuthis lessoniana. Next base: position 26,961 of record CAUZXS010003991.1, on the reverse strand, counting down.
TATCTATCTATCTATCTATCTATCTAACCACTCTAAATAATTTATTGTTTTGGCAGCTAACGACTTAAATAAATTAAAAACAAACTTGTCTCTTACAGTTATTTGATTTGAGCATCATTTACTTTATGCAAAGAAACTAAGGATGAGAGCAATTTTCCAAGAATAAACATACACAGATTAAATGTATCTTAATCCATAGATAGGCTAAAGTTGGTTGGGTTTAAGGCATGTCAAGAAAATTTTATGCCTAAGTTAGTTAAACAATTATGGGGGTCTCCAATTACATATGGTAAAAAAAAAAAAAATGTATAATAATTTCAAATCTGTAAATGCTTTACCAGTTTATAAAATGCTACCTATGACTCAGTTTCATGTATGGTAAATTTGTATGATCATCTGATGTATAACAGTATTGCATTTGACAATTTGTTTTTATATTCATTTTTAATTGGGAGCATGTGAGAAATAAAGTAGAGAAGAGTAAAAAAGAAAGAGAAGGAAAAAGTAACTGTATATCCTCTCCTCCTCTTTCTACTTTCTCTTTGCCATGTTTTTCTTTCTTATTTGACAGCAATACTATTTCTTTTCTTTTTCTTTTTTTTTTTTTTTGCTTTACAGTGAATTGCACACGTTAGTCTTTAGGTTAGTGACACAACAGGAATCTATTCAAGATTTGACACTTTGCTTCAAGTTTTGTCTTTTGATTTAGTAATTTACTGGCATCTGAGCACTCCAAAATACATTATGCATAATTTTTGTTTGAAGCACAGCCTTCAGTTTCCATATCACGCTGGCTTTTTTTTTTTTTTCATGGGTAGAAATGCTACCCACCTTATGCTCTCTGGTTTTGAATTCAGACTTTTCTTTCTCCTAGACTGGTGTCCTTTCCAAGGCTAAATAGCTCTGTGTTCACTATCATTTATCCATAGTTTGGGAGAAAAGAGATTGAGTCATGCCTTTCGCAATTGAAAAATTGAAGTGCAAACATTCTCATCAATGATTTGAGCTTGTTTTGTCAAATTCTTTTGGGGTATGATGGTTGTTGTTACGCTGCCTTCTCCTCCTAAAATGTATTGCTTGACCTACAATTTAATGAAAGTTATCTCCTTAAGATTTGTTGCCCTCAGTTTGATAGTTTTCCATCAATTTTTTTTTAATATGGAGTGTCAAAAGTTTTACGATATTGTTATTCATGTTAGTTTATCATATTTACCCAACCCCTCCGCTCGGGCAGGATATGACACAAGGTCAATTTTTTTAGCGGAGTTTAACAGGTTTGAATTCAGAGTATTTCCTTCTCCTAGACTAGTTGCCTCACCAAGGCTGAAGAACCTAGTTTGCCCTACTATTTACCCATAGCTGGAGGGAGAATAATTGGATTCATACCTTTCCCAAGGGTATTAGTGCTATGTGAAATGCAATCAGTCCAGATTTTGAACTCGTGTCGCCGTGTCCAATTCCTGCGACGATAACCATTACACCGAGACACCTCCAATTCATGTTAGTTTATAGTGAGTATACTGGCTCATTGGCCTAGTGAGTAGAGTGTTCATCAATGGTCCGGGAGACCGAGATTCAATCCCAGGTCAGGTCATACCAAAGACTTTAAAAATGATACTTGATACCACTTTGTATAACACTCAGCATTATAAGGTATCTACCAAGGGTAAAGTGGAGCAATCCAGGGAAAGGAGTAGCCCCCTCCCCTACACCTCGGTGTAGAAGCTATTGAAAAGGGAGCCTTCAGATCACCCTCAACTACAGTCGCCATCTTTACTTACTTACTTATATTATCATATGTGCTGTGATTGAATAGTATCATGATATTTGTTGTGCAAAAGTTGTTCACAGTATAGTAACCAAATGGTTCAAGAAATTTTGCTTGGGTTGCAAGATCTTTAATTAGGTAAGATTAGATAGGCCTGAGGCCATGCTCTAAACCATAAAAGCAAATCCAGCAAGTAGCAGTTGGAGAGTATCAGGCGAGCTAGGCATTTCAAAGTTCAGTGTGGTTCATCATCTACACAACTTAACCAAAAATGTTCATCTGAATAATTTTATTGAATATGTTAACAAAATATTGTAACACTTATGACTTTCTTTAGCTGTTATGGAATTTGTTCTGGAAGTTATTTTAATGCAGTCATAGGCAAATTACAGAGTACAGAGCTTTATGAATAGCCAATCTAAGACTTTATTTTTTTATAAAAAAAAGTTCTTTTTACCAAAGAAAAAAAAAATCGACTTTTCCCTATTTCTTTGGCACATAGTTATGCTTATGGTCTTCTGTAGTAAAAATGGTTGGGGTACCTTCAATGTAAAATTATTTTAACTTATTTTAGTAGTGCATTTGCCTGCTGGTTGATCCATATCTCATGTGACCTGCTTCTCGAAAAAGGTTACCCATGCCTGTTTTAAGGGATAGTTTGCTGGTTTCGGCACCTTTTTGTTTTACTTTTTGTAACATCTGAAATCTATGACCTTTCAAAATTCTCCATTATTAGACATTAGGAATGGTGAAGTAATAAAGAGCTAGGCTAGCTAACTCTTACAAGACATTCTTATTGAATGCCCTGCACTTCTAATCATAACTAATCAAAATAGCATGATGTAGATTTTGTTTTGGGAGAGAGGTGTGAAAGGTCAAAGTCACTGCTACATGATCTTTTAATTTCAAGCATACTAAAAGGTCTCATTGATAAACTATCTTAAGAATTTTGTTACTTTTTGGATATACTTCACACACACACACACACACACACACACACACACACACACACACACACACACACACACACACATAAGCAATCTGGGGAAGGAATTAATGGCTGCCACTCACTTAATGCAAAAGGCTCTTCAAACAAATTGAGCACTCTGGTATCCAATAGTGTAAAATGCAAACAAACGAAAGTTTATACAAAATGTGTTAAATTCCCGAGCTGACACATGTCTAACATAATATACTGGACAGTTTCCTAAGTGACCATATACTTGAATGTGGGGCCTTATGGCATCCAGTTGCTCAGACCACTTTCTCTTGGTATGAGTATACTGTGTAGCCCTATTGTACTAAGGCAAATAGGTTTCCGTTTTGGTCATTTCTCACTGTTGGGCTCTGAGGTGGGTAGGGAGCTTAGTTAATGAATATAAAACGCTATATCTATGGCACCTCCAAAAATATCCAAGTGACATCATCCAGAGACCAATTCAGACAATGATGTGGAGAAGGCAGCCACTCCTTTCCAAATTTAATTATCTTAGAATCAATCAAAAACAAACTGATCACAAAAAACTTTCTCTCCTCACAGTAGAAAAGTTCCTCTTGGTGAATGTATTGCCTAAATCAGTGAAGACTACTAAAAACTCTACTCTAGTCACGGAAGTTGGGTGGAGGAAGAGCCACTCAGAGTTGCTACTCAAAATGACCACCTTCCACAATATCAAAATAAAGACCTACCCTTACAGATTGCTCAACTTCTTTAGAGAAGTCGTAAAATGCAAAGACCTGTTCCTCTGCACTCTAGAAGAAATTACAAAATCTAAAAAAAAAAGCAAATGTCAGACATCAAGAAAGTGTCAATCAGAGAAGATGGGCGAACAATGGACACTCTCACCTACATCATGTTCTTCAACACACTAAACTTATTAACAAGGCTTAAAATAAGATATAAGAAAATCAGGGTGGAAAAGTACATTCCAAACTCTCTGTGACGTTACAACTGCTAGATGGTCGGACATTATGCTAGCCATTGCTCAAGAAGCCCAAAATGCAGTGTAGGCGGGATGCTTCTGACCACGCAGAGGACATATGAGAAAACCATACTGTTGACTCTAGAGCTTGGGAAATTTGGAAAAGGAAATAAGAGGTAGCAAAAGTTAAGTACACCTGGAGCATATATTTTCTGTTAGCATGCAAGATTGGGGAGACTAACTTCCTAACACAATCCTATGCTAACACAGCTAAGGTGATAATGAGCATTCCAGCCCAGGACTTGGAGACCACATCGGCTGCTACTCCAACCCAGGAATGCCAAAAATGCACTGCTCTTGTTGAAAAATTTCTTAGACTAAAGCAGGACAAGTCACCAGCCTATCTGAGAGATTTGTGGCCTCCTGTGCTACAAACAAAAACAGCACCACAAAAACAATCCTTGACAGGGAATGTCGACCTGGGGAGAAGTCATCTATGCCATCACTCACTCAATCAATAAGATATTTTGTACAAAGTTGCCAAACCAAACAAGAACGACAAAAGACAAAAGATCTACAATTTGACCACCTGCTTCTACAGACACTTCTTGAAATATAAAAACAATTAAAGACAAACAAAAACTTTCACCTAAACAAAAAAATTTCAAGACTGAAAACCTTGAAACAATGAATAAATTCAGACTATGAAAAAAGAGAGAGACAGGACAGTCCTCAACTACCTAATCATGAAACCTAAAGAAATAAACCACTAAACAATTCAGACACAGAGCTCAATCATAAACCATAGAATAATTCAGTGCAACTGCTGTGGGATCAAAGTCAAATGGAACAAACTACTCTTATTGTTAACTGACCTATAGTCTTCCATTATTTGCCTTCAAGAATATTTCTAAAAGTAAATGATGATATCAGAATTAAAAAATTATGAAATCTGCGACCTTCAGTGGTGTCTCAATTCGAATCAAGAATGACATAACCCAAAATAACATGATCCTATTTACAAAAAGGAACTCAATAGCATACTACAGCAACTACCCACGCCTTATATTCGATTTGAACAGCCACAATACTCACTTTGTCATAATGCTTAAGGACAGGATATTGTGGGTTGAACAGTCCTTGACACAGCAACTGAGTGGACTTGTAACACTCCACTTTGACTCTTACTGAGCTAAATGAGCAGTTGTATAGGCATGATCAGATCAATTGGCTGGTCACATCAAGCCCTAGCACCTATATGTTTAATCCCAACCATAGTCTTTAATCTGCACTTGCTGCAAACTCCTAAACCTTTTTATCTTATAGGTGCTTGAAGGCAGGGGCTGAGGGTAATTTGTATTGAAAGAATGAGACTTTGATCACTGTTAATTGTACTGCTGAAAGCCTGAAATTGACTGGGGCTCAAAATCTTACTCCCAGCACAACTATACTGACACTGTATTCTAGTCTGAACCAAGATGAATAGGTTTTCCCCTTGGTAAAATCCCAACTCAAGTTGGACTCTATAGTGGGTGATGAAGCACAGGGCCAGTGAAGAACAAACACTGCTTATAACTTCTTCAAATAAAAACAAAATGAAATCTGAGTCTGATTTGGAAAATGATGTTACAGAGCCTCTTAGATCCATTGTACTTGGATCTTTTGAATTATCCCCTTTCTTATAAGAGATGGTTATTTCAAGCAAAAAAATCCCTTGGACGATCAAAAAGAAATTTACTTGTGGAGGTGGACAGCCAAATACATGCTGAAAATATCCTCATAATGAAGCTGTTCCACATTATAAAATTCAAGATGTACTGGCTTGAAAGACTTAACAACTCAAAAGGAGTTATAAAGAGCTGTCTTTGGCTGCATCAAAAGAAATAAGAGTAATCTTCGGAAAGCAAGGAGTCACAGACTACAAAAGACTAACTATCAAAAGAGGCACAGAGGAAATTCAGACAATTACTTACATCTTAAATCTTAATCAACCCAAAGTACTGAGAGAAGTAAAAAATTGATTTTTCCTTAAGAGTGGGGAACAATACATTTCCACATCCTTGAGGTGCTTTAAATGTCAAAGATATGACAATCACAGGAAGAGCTGCAGAGGATGTCCAACATATAAAAGGTGGGGCCAAAAAGACCCAGACTCTATGGAGGAAGATTGCCCAAATGAAACTAAATGCCTAAAATGGCTTAAAAACCATCCTGTTTTCTCAAGATCTTTTGACAGATACAAATGAAGTAAAATATAAACAAAATGGGACTTATTTTGAAGATAGGAGGATAGTAGGGTCTTACATTGGAGAGAAGACTTATGCTTCTAGAGCATGGAGGGTGAATCGAATCAGAAACAGTAACCAACCAAACAATTACAGAGCTCTTGTTGAGAAACCAAATGATTGGCCAAAGTTTCAGAGGCAGCTGAAAAACCTACATTCAGCTGAAATTCATCAAACAAAAAACAAATCGAACTAAAAGAGCTCACAACAAACAAAGAAAAAACCCAATGAAATAATCAAAGAAAAAACATACACAAAATCTCCTGCTCAAACACAAACCACTCCTCCAAAAGATATAAAATCTCCTACAAAACAAACTTCAAATAGCTCTCCAGGCTTTCCACCAAAAACCATCAAATACAAACTAAAAGATTTGTCTTCCAAAAAGCCAAAACCAATCAAACAAAAACCAGATGATGCTGTTTATTAATCTAGATAAAAACCATATCAACACCAAAGTGGGCAATGAAAAACAAGGAAGTGTTTAGTGTTTTTGGTTAGTTTCCATAACACTATAAATTAATTGACAATACAAATAAATAATGAAACTTCTTTTGAAACACAACAACGAAAGGTTTATTAGCAGAAGTAAACAAGTCAGGGTGAGAAAAGGTTCTTTTGTGTGTCGGTGGTTAGTATGTTGGTCCTTGAGTTTGTAGGAAATGTGTATCACTGTAGCAAGTAGCTCATGTGACTGACCGCAAGGCTGGTTCTTCTGTGTGTGTAGCTAGTAGCAGTATGTTCTTCAGGGAAGGTCTTCCATGTGGAATGTCCGTAGCAGAGGATGCTAGAGAAGTCTGTCTTGGCTGCTCACTAGGTGCTCTCTGACTTGTCGTGACTTCCAAAAAGTGTTAGAAAAAATAGTTCTAGAGAGGAAGAAGGAATCAATGCTCTCTGCCACTGATTGGTCAGTGTGTAGCTGAATTGCTTGGCGGGGGCATTGATTCGTAAGAGGAAATAGATCTGTGACTGCTACATCCACATTCAAATTACCTTTAGCTAAACTTGATGGAAGTTCCTCAACATAAAGAATGAAATAACCGAAAAGAATTTATAAGCAATGCAATACCCAAGGATTAACCAAATCCCTAAATAGATCCTCTAATGTTGAAAGTATGGATATTGAAATTGACAACATAATCGCAAACTAGAAGATATCTGAAAGCAATCAGAACTGATGCAGAAATATAAATAGATATAATTGTTTTTTTTTCTTTTATAGAAATTGAAAAAGATTTACAATTAAGAATAAATACAGTACTTGAAACTGTTAAGGCATGAAGTTACCTCCTCTGATACTCTCGAGAAGATAGGGGAAAATCCGATGACTGAAAGTAAACAAAACGGCCATATTGGTTTATGTGCGAATGAAAGAAGTAGGGTGTAATAAAGGCGTCTCTGTATGCAGAGTGTTATAGCCTGAGTTCTTTGTTTTTAACAGAAACAATTTAACTTTGTGCAAACAAAAAAACTCTAACTTGTTTAAAAAGTTACCCTCAAACCATTTACTTAAAAATCATATATATATATATATATATATATAAACAAGAATTGGCATTAAATAACCATTAAGAGTTGATATACCATTAAGCCAAATAACTAAACTTTTTAACTGTGTGCACACAAATTATGTTGAATTGAATTATTAGTGTTAGATAAGAATACCTGAAACCATTTAACTATATGCAAACAAATGAACTCTCGCTGTTTGAAAATATTGTTACCTACGAACTATTTTGTTTACAAATCATGTATATTCTATATAGACATATAAAAGAAGGATTTGACATTAAATAACCTCCAAGGGTTGATATGCCATAAAACCAAACCAACCATCCACAATACCATATGAATATCTTAGACCATGAACCAAAAATGCAAAATTGTAAAGCATTATGAGTTATAATTTTGGTTTCTTGGCGGTGCCCATGGTGTAATGGTTATTGTTGTAGGAAATAGACACAGTGAGACGTGTTCAAATCCTGGACAAGACTGATTGCATTTCACATAGCACTAATACCCTTGGGAAAGGTATGAATCCAATTATTCTCCCTCTAGCTATGGGTAAATAGTAGGGCAGACTGGGTTCTTCAGCCTTGGTGAGGCAACAAGTCTAGGAGAAGGAAAACTCTGAATTCAAACCTGTTAAACTCCACTTAAAAATTGACCTTGTGTCATATCCTGCCTGAGCAGAGGGGTTGGTAAATATGGATAATTTTGGTCTCTTCAACACAAGATCTCAAACACATTCTTGACCCATCTTCTGCGACTTACTCAGCCATAGATTTAACACTCTATTTCTCCTGGAGTGTATGAGAATACATGTGAGAGTAACCATTTCCCAATTATGGCTGAGAGCATTCACCTTCAGGAGGAAGACCTTCCTTCATGGAAATTGAACTAAGAAGGATTTAGTTCTATATGCCTCAAACACCTCATATAATATGACACCACTTACTCTGTCAACCACTTTACACAAAAACTGATCAAATTAGCAAAAAGTATATCCCACTCAACCCAACCTTTTATAAACAGGACAGCCCATGGTCCAGTGAAGAATACTGAGAGGCTATTTGGCTAAGGTGTACAGCTCTGTGAAAATTCCACACTGAACCCACACCCTCCAACTCAATCTCTCTCAAATTCCACATGCATGTAAAACCATCTAAAAAGGTCAAAAGAGATTCCTGGCAAAATTATGTGAGCAACCTGAATACTTCCTCTAAATTGAAAACAGTCTGGGACATCATTAAAAAAATAGCTGGTATAAAACAAACAACTCTCGTAAAACACCTCTCCATGACTAACAAAAATTATGGCAAAAAAGCTATTGCTGATCTGGTAGCAGGAATTTTCCCAAAAAATTCTTCCTGTCAGGTCAATAAAAAGTTTCTAGAAATTAAACTGTGCCGAAGAGAAAAAATTAAATTTCACTTTAAACATTTCAAAGATTATAATGCTATCACCCTAACAGAACTAGCGGATTCCATTAATAAATCTCCTAATACAACTGTCAGCCCTGATGAGATTCACAATCAGTTTTTAAAACAACTGCTGGATGAATCTGTCAAGTGACCTCTAAATATTTTTAATAACATATGGATGAGTGACATCTTCCCAGAAACATGGAGATGGATAACAATTGTCCCCATCTCAAAAACAGATTAAGATACTTCTAATTCACAGAACTATTGACCCATTACATTAATGAGCTGCCTCTGCAAGATGATGGAGCAGATGATTAACAGCAGGCTGATATGGGACCTAGGATCAAACAGCCTAATTACCAACCACCAGACAGGATTCTGTAAAAAGAGAGAAACAGTAGACAATTTGATCCATTTGAAAACTTTCATCAGAGATGCTTTCATAAAAAAGCTGTATCTGAAGGCAATTTTTTTGATCTGGTGAATATGTATGACATCACTTGAAAGTATAGTGTCATGAGAGACCGGCATGATCTAAGTTTAAGAGGAAGACTTCCACTTTTCACACAAAAATTTTCTCTTCCATAGAAAGTTCACGGTACATGTGGGATCCACATTTTTTGACTTGCAAAATAAAGAGGAAGGCATTCCACTAGGAAGCATCCTATTCTTTGCACTTTTCTCAATAAAAATCAAAATTATTGTTAAATGCCTGAATCCTACAATTGACTGCACTTTGTATGTCAATGACTTTGTTATCTGCTATAGAATTGGTTTGGTTTGGTTTATGGCATGTCAACCATTGTAGGTTATATAATGCCAAATTCTGTTTACACATAGTAAAGTTGGTGACTGTAGTCGAGGGCAACCCGAAGACTCCCTTTTCAATAGCTACTAAACCAAGGTGTAGGGGAGGGTGCTATTCCTTCCCTTAGATTGTTCCACTTTACCCTTGATACGTACCTCTGTGCTGAGTGTTAAGCAAGGAGGTACCGAGTACCATTTTTTAAGTCTTTGGTATGACTCAACCTGGGATTGAACCCAGATCTCCCAGGCCATTGACGAACACTCTATATATGATTTGTAAAAACATTTTGTAGATAACATTCTTAAATAAGGCTGAGCTCTATTTTGCACACAGTTAAATGGTTACAAGTATTGCTATATAACAGTCACAATTCAACATCAGTCATTTGTTTCCATACATAGTTTGTTTTATTTGATTCCAAGATAGGACCCTATCAGGTGCTGCCATTATGACTTAGAGTGGACCTAGTAGCAATGACAATGAAGGGATTATCCATGTTTCCCAAATCTCCAAGGCTGGTGCATTGCCATCAGATTGTTTAATGTCATATCCAGGACACTCATTGGTGGGGGGTCTCTGTATTCTTCAGCCCCAGCCTACCACATTAGATTAATAGAATTACAATATCAATTAAGCCTAACAAAATGAATAAATAGGCAACAGGCAACGGCTTCAAATTCTCAAAGTCTAAAACCTAATGTGTGCCTTTTGCTCTCCGAGGAAAATGCACAACTCTGTCATCAAACTTATGGAAACTGAAATACATGTTGTTGATCAGTATAAGTTCCTTGTAGTCATATTTGATGATCAACTAATTTTCATCTCTCACATAAAATATCTAAAAACCAAATGCACCAGAACCAACAACTGTTACAAGTGGTTGCTCATCCAGAATGGGGAGCAGACGGATAAATACTCCTTAAACTATCCTGTTCATTGATCTGTTCAAAACTTCACTATGCAAGTTTTATCTATAGATTTGCCAGGAGGTCCTCCCTCAAAGAGCTTTACCCTATACACTCTGAAGGCTGGAAAAGTTATGAAGTCTCCTCAGACTATTAGACTAATCTTAGGAGCCTTCAGAACTTCTCCAGTTGATAACTTATACACCAAGGCTCATGAAGGACTCCTACAAATCAGATGTGAAAAACTGCCCTTCCAATACTATTTTAGTTTAGTAAGTTAAGTTTGCCGACTATAGTCAAGGGCAACCCAAAGGTTCCCTTTACAATAGCTACTACATCAAGGTGTAAGGGAGGGCACTACTCCTTTCCCAGGATTGCTCCACTTACCTTTGATCTGTACCTTATAATACTGAGTGTTAAACAAGGAGGCATCAAGTACTATTTTGTGCATCTTGACCATTGATGAACACTCCACCTGTTATGCCAATGAGTTGGTCAAAACTCCAATACTATTCAAAACTCAAATCCTACCCATCCAACCCAGCTAATTACTTCAATCTAGAGTGCAAGCAGTGTTTTGAAAAAAAAATGGAAAATCAATAAAACTTTTGGGCCTTCAAATGGAACCCACTCTTGAAGAATCTGAAAAATTCTCTCTCTAATTTACATGAAAGTATCAAACTTAAGATACTACCTTGGATTATTAAAAAACCTAAAAATGATCCTTGAACTGTGTGAGCTCCCCAAAACAAAACCCATTTCAGGACTTACCAAAATAAACCCTGTAATAACCTGGAACACCATTCCAATCACATCAACATCTTTACAGATAAGAAAAGAAGCAGATTATATTTTTATTGTTGTTCTTCCCAGCATACAATACTAATAGATGGGACCCTAGAAAGTACAGCTACTCCAGATTTGAGTGGATCTGGGAGTAATAGCAATGAAGAGGTACTCCGTGTGCCCCAGATCTTCAGAACTGTAGACTCATCATCAGATACAGTTTATTGTCATACTCAGGACATCATGTTTTAGAGGGGGTCTTACCCCTCTGCAGGGGATATAGTCAATGTATTCTAAACCTCACTGACAGAATGTTTGGTGGCTTTAAAGAAATTTAAATATACTAATCAATTCTATTTCAAAATTCTATAATGATTAAAAATTTATGGTTGGTTGGTTGGTTGTTTGGGTTTTATGGCATATCAACCTTTGAAGGTTATTTCACACCAAATCCATTTTTATGAAAATAGTTCTATTTCAAACAATTCAGTTTAGCATAAGTATGCAGTTTAAATGTAAGTACAGTTTAATTGTGAAAAACATTTCGATTTCAAGCAATTCAGTTTAGTCAAGCAGTTCTAATTCAGGTAATTCAGTTCTATATTAAACAAATCAGTTTAGTGTAAGTACAGTTTCAATGTCAAAAATAGTTCCATTTCAAATAATTCAGTTTAGCATAAGCATGTCGTTTAAATGTAAGTATGATTTAATTGTCAAAAATAATTCTATTTCAAGCAATTCAGTTTAGCATAAGTATGCCATTAGTTCTATTTAACACATAGATAGGGCCCGATCAGGTGCTACCATGCTGGGCCAGAGTGGACCTGGGAGGAATGGCAATGAAGGGGTATTCCACATTCCCCAAAGCCCCAGCATTATTGGAACCTCACCATCAGATTGTTTAGAGTCATATCTTAGGACACTTATTTGTGGGGGGAGGTCTTACCCCTCTGCAGAGGTGCAGTCAGTGTATTCTGCAGCCCCAGCCAACTGGGCCAAAAAATTCACGTTACATTTATGTGTCTTTTTGTTTATATATTACTCTTTTTTCGTATATTTAGTTTAAAAAGTTTTGAGAACAAAATTTTTGCTGATTGAGCCAACCGTGGATAAACAAAATCGCAGATGTCTGTACTGCAAATAGTGAAATCCAAACTGTTCATTTTTACAAAATTACAAAATACTCTTAATGTGGTCAACATTTTGAAAAAGTGCTCATAAAATATGAGCTTTAGTAAGAAATAACTTTCAAGAGGAAATTGTTGCTAATGGTATTCTATGCAACTTTCCTAACCCAAAAAGGCAATCAGATTTTCTTCATCTGTAAGTGCTTCCATTAAAACCTATTATAGCCATAATATTATATAATGTAATGTTAAACACTACATTTGATCTCCAGAGTTATATGAATATTTAGTCTCTGAGCTTGTAAGTGGTTTATATATATAAAGCAATCCACTTAGTGTGTCTTTAAATAGTAATAATACAACCATTCAATGCTTAAGGCTAATTCTGGATCTATGACTTGTAATCTGGCACCAGAAAGCATAGCAGGTTATAAAAGTTATGTATATATAAGGGTCATTCAATAAATCAGATAAAATATTGCCTAAGGAGTTGGCAATAGGAAGCACTATTTACAGTAAGACCTTTTTCATGTAAATCAACAGTCATAGGTTCTTTCATGTCTCAGAACACTGTCAGGATGTGACCTTCTTTATTGCCTGCTGCACCCAGAACTTATTCTTTACCAAAGAGTCAGTGTGTGTCCACTCCATGGACTGTTTTTTCAACTCAGGGTCAGAGTGATAAACATTTTTGGACTAAAACATTCTTCTCTGTACACATCACACATTTTGTAAATTTCACACAGTTTGCACTTCTTAGCCACGAAAAATTTGATGCCAAACCTCTGTTCAAACTTGGAGTACTGTTTGATTTGCTAGCATTTTGAATAGTCTCAAAACAAATATGTTTTTGTGATTAAAATAACTTTTGCTATAAATAAATTACAAACTAAATTATCTGATTGTGAGGCTCCAGTTCTTAAGCTCTGAGGAATTTGGAGAACTCTCTCATATTACTATCAGATTCACCCTGACCTGGAGTGGTAGTACTTGTTAGGATCTCATCTATGGATCAATTAGAAATGTTTAACCATTTAACTGTGTGCAAACAAATAACTGATGCTAAATTGAATTGTTAGTGTTATATAGTGATGCTTGAAACCATTTAACTATGTGCAAATAAAACTATTGGAGTTATATAACAAAAAATTGAAGCCATTTAAATGTGTGCAAATAATAAATAATTAAATTTAAATCCATTTTTTTCACATAGCAAGATCTACAAGCCCTGATGAAGACTTCTAATTGAATCAAAATTTATCTATCATAATTATTTCTCATACTAGATTAATTTTGATAAAACACATTTGCATTCAAAAAAAGATGGAAGTAAAAACGTGTTGGCAAATAAACAAACCATCAAACATGTTTTTCTTCTGTTTTATCTTTTCTACGTACATTCTTTCAGATTCAACTCATTTCTTCCTACATATATATATATATATATATATATATATACGTGGTGAATTCAATAAGTTTCCAGACTTTTTTTGTACAAGCATTTAAGATTGGTGTAGACTCTTGAAAATTCAGTATCTTATTGCTATACATCTTATGAGGTGACTGACCAATTTTTATGATTTCAGCTTCAAATGAACAGCTATAGCAGCAATTGGAATACACCCTACTAAAGCCTGATTGTCATAGCTGGTGAATTTCAAAAATGCAATCTGACACTTTAGAAGAACGATATGCAATAAAATTCTGTTTTAAACTTGGAAAAAATGCCACAGAAATTTATGGAATGCTTCAGGGTGCTTTTCGACCATCTTGCATGAATTGAGCATCAGTTTTTGAGTGGCATAAGAGATTCAGAGGCTGTCATTAGGAGACAATTGAGATGAAAGAGGTTGTGACGAAGGTCATTAACATGCTCACACAAGAGGACTTCGATGGGGCGTTCCAGAAGTTGTTGGAATGGTACAACAAGTGCATTGCAGCCGGAGGAGATTACTTCGAAGGGGACTAGATTTTCATGTGTGTACTATCAATAAAAGTGCCCAGACAAAAAAAGTCTGGAAACCTATTTAATGATCCTTATATATATATATATATATATATATATATATATATATATATAATACTACAAGCTTTAAATTGGCAAACCCTTACAATTTTTTTAAAATAAAAGGCTGATTTTCTTCTAAAGAGGTCATGATTATTTCTTGTGGTTATGTGACATAATGGTACCAAATAGACGTTGTAATGTTACTGCACCAAATATGACTTTGTACCATTACATAACAGATATAAAGTCGTACCACCACATGCCCAAATGGATTTATGCATGTATTGCTACATCTTAAGTAGCAGTTCGATGCTGTTGTAATCTTGCCATGTGAAAAGTTGATGAACATATAAAACGCTGTCTTAATTCACTGACACTACACTTTTTAAGTAGTTGCCAGTAGAAGAAACAGAGTATGAAAACTGATTTGGTTGGTTGGTTGGTTGGTTGTTTGGGTTTTATGGTATATCAACCTTTGTTGGTTATTTAACGCCAAATCCATTTTTATGAAAATACTTCTATTTCAAACAATTCCGTTTAGTATAAGTACGCAGTTTTAATGTAAGTACAGTGTAATTGTGAAAAACGTTTTGATTTCAAGCAATTCATTTTAGTCAAGCAGTTCTAATTCAGATTTTGTTTGCACACAGTTAAATGTCAAAACAGTTCTATATTAAACAAATCAGTTTAGTGTAAGTACATTTTCAATGTCAAAAACAGTTCCATTTCAAATAATTCAGTTTAGCATAAGCATGTAGTTTAAATGTAAGTATGGTTTAATTGTCAAAAACATTTCTGATTCAAGCAATTCAGTTAGTCGAACAATTCAGTTTAGCATAAGTATGCCATTAGTTCTATTTAACCCATAGATAGGGCCCTCTCAGGTACTACCACGCCGGGCCAGAGTGGACCTGGGAGCAATTGCAATGAAAGGGTGTTCCAAATTCCCCAAAGACCCAGCATCACTGGAATTGTACCATCAGATTGTTTAGTGTCATATCTTAGGACACTTGTTGGGGGAGGTTTTAGGGGAGGTTGCAGTCAGTGTATTCTACAGCCCCAGCCAACTGGGCATATGAAAACAGAGTTGATCGCATTTGCTGGACAAAGAGAAACAATATGTCATGAGAGGAAGAGAGGGCAGATACAGATCTTGAATTTTCTTTCTGGTTTTCTGTTGAAGTTCTAACATGCTTTTTGCTGGTCTCATCTTCAGTGGTTCACATCTGATGTGAAACCCCTTTTTGGAGCCCTCCCCAAAATAGGGTACGTAATTTTTGTCTGTCTTAACATTTTCATGGCTGGTGTTCAACTTGCATCTTTACGTTCGGCTGCTAGTTAACTTTCAAACCTGAGTTGTCTTCTTACTTCCACTTGGTGTCAGTTGTTCCATACCTGCGCAGATCTGGGACCTCTGGGTTTTTTTCTGGTCATTTTTAATTTCCATAGTCATTCACCCTTAACTGGCTGACCTACAACCAGTGCTTTAGCCTGGGTCACTCAGAGGTCAGCTGGCCTTTCCTGTAGATTCTATGTCTGCTTTTTCCTCCCCTTTTTTTTTCTTCTCTCTCTCCTTCCCCAGAAATTAACCTCTCATTCTCTTTATAACTTGAACCTACCATATCACGTTACAGATATTATGCAGTCAAAATGGATCTTATTAGGTATGATTTATTACAAAAATCTACTGCATTGGAATCTGTAGCCCGAAATTTGAATATGTAGACGTATAAAAATAAGTACACTTCTTATATATATTTATACAGTTTTATTTTTGCTTACTAAGATGTTGCAATTTTTTAGTTTTGATTAAAAATTTTCTTTCACACACATACACACACACACACACACACACACATATATATATATATATTCATAAATAATGCCTAATAATATCCGTTTTGATTGTAAAATGTATCTCTAGAAATAATAAATTCTTGGTATCTTGATTTATGAAAACATTAACTTTTTTCAACTAAAATTGGTTGAGGTGTATTTATTTATGGTTGATATTGTATCTGTACTAATAAATGATTGTTTATTTATGTTTTTATGGATGATAAACATTAAAATAACAGAGATTGATTGACTTCATTTCTTGAAGGAAGATTTGCCAGATGTCCACTTAAAAGATGGACTATACAATCATTTGACCCACAAAAGAAGAAAAACAACAACAAAATAAATATAATATTTCTCTACCATTTCAAGAGATCAGACTCTAAATGCATCATCTGAGATATCTTATTTCAAATCATCAGTGGAGTTTTGAAACAAAATTCACTGCTTCAATTTTTTTTCTTTACAGAGATTTCTTCAGATTATTAAATAATGATACATGGAGAATTAGTTTATATATATATATATATATATATGGAGAAACAGTAGATTTTGGTGAATCTGACAGAATGATAAAGATAAGTGAAAAAGAGGATAAATCAGACATTTACAATGGGTTTAGTAGTGATATTTTGTTCTTTATTTACAGAAGTCTGAAGAAGTTCTTCCATGAATAAAAATGAAATATTACTACTAAACCTTTTGTAAGTGTCTGATTTATCCCTTTTTCCACCTATTTTTATCATATATATATATATATATATATATATATATATAACAAAAAGTTATTTTATAAATTTTTAAGGTGGTGATGGTTCAGTTTTCAATTTACATTTATCTATTTACTTTGTTAATTTATTCATTATCTATTTTTTTATCTTTTTATTTTGTTTTTGGAGTCATTAATTTTTCCGTTGTAAAGCAAGAATTAGTTTTTATGCCTACATTAGTTCTGTTTAAGTGTTTATTCCGTTTTGAGAAGGTGATTATGGCAATTTATTTTCTTCTGTGCAAAAGTTACAATGTTCTGAAATATTGTAAGCTGGTTTTATTTGTCTTATTTTCCAGGGTTATTTTTTAGTTTTTTTTTGCGGTCCAAAACTTGTATTGAAAGTTGTGCTGTGTTAATATTTCTTATTGTTAAATGATCTTTTGTGTGTGTGTATTTTCTCTTTTTTTCAGGGACCTTCTGTTTTGCCTATATGAATTTTTTCTGTATTTTCTTAAGATCTTATGGTGGCTAGGTATACAATGACTATTTGCAGGAAATTTCTATTCAGGAGACCTTTGTGTTTTATTCTGCAATTGCAGATGGATTTATTTGTTGTCTACAGTGTATTATTTCTTATACTTTTTATTGTATGTTTTCAGTGCAATTGTTGCTAAGTTTTTATGTATTCCTATTAAATATCTTATGTAGTTTATTTGGTATGGGGGAAGTGTTTGTGTATTAGTTTTATAGATATTTTTTCTACATTTTCATATTTTTATTGTATGGTAATTTGAAAGAAATAATGTTTCTATTTCAACTTAATCTTTTTTTTGTTTTGCTAGGGGTGTATGTTTGTTAGTCTGAAAACTAAGTGTTTTTTTAGTGCTGTCTCATAGTCTTCTTTGAATTTATTGATGATGGTTTTGTTAGATAAGTTGTCAGATAATCTTTGACTGATGAATTGTGGGATTTGTATCAGTTTTTGTTGATTTTAGAATCTATTGCTTGCCACCAGTGCAGTCTTTAGCCAACTTGCCAAGCAAACAATACAGCCACATAAATAGTAATCAGTATGTATTAGCATATTTATATAGATGAGATATCCATTTTGTGGAATGTCGGCTCTTGTGCATGCACATCTGTAAATCCCTAGAAGGATATCTTGCTACCAATGTGGCTACTCATACCAGCTTCATCCTCAGTAAGCCATGCTCTTTGTCTCTACAGTTCTCTTAATCTTCAGATCACACAGGTGACAGCCAAGTGGTGGTCACTTCTGTTTTCAAAATGTTTGGTCCTTTTTTTTTTTTTTTTAAATGTCACATCTATTAAATCATTCATTTAGGTTGGTTTTTACATCTATAAAGAATCCTATTTGTTTTGATATTTGTATGACCTGTTTTCTAATTTTATGTTTTTAGGTCCTTTACAGTTTCTCAGGAGTATTAGTCCATCATCTCTGTATAGGCCTCTGTTGTTTTTGTTTGTGCTATTTGCTAATGTTGTTAATAAGCATGTGTCTATCAGCATTCTAATTTCAGCAGTATCATTGCTATCCATTTTTAAATTGAAGGTGCCTTGTATCCCTTTCTTTATCCTTGTTACATCGTTAAAAAATAGAGATTTTCAATGAGTAGGAGTGTGTAAAAGAATGTTGCTTATGAGTTCATCCTAACTTCTTCAGTAGTGTCCTGCATGTTTTGTTTTTCTTACTTTAACAGTTTGTGAGATGGGAGGTAAGTAGATGAACTGCTACTGTTTTGTTGAGGTATTGCTTCCAGGATTTATCCAAAACAGCTCGCTGCATTCTCATGTAGTTCCCATTTAGCTTTTTCTTGTCAAGATTTGTAAGCATCCATGTGGTGCATCTATTTAGTAGTAAGGCCACAGCCACAACTTGGAAGAAATCCCATTTTATTTTATCAGTGATCAGATTTCCATATGATTTGATAACCTGTAAATAGTAGACATGTCTTTACTGGGTGCATACTGAAATTCTTTTCAGTTTATGAGATATTGCTACCAAGGTATGTGAACTTGTCTACGAATTATAGACGCCAGCCATTCAAAGTAGAAATGGTTCCTTCTTATTTTAAACACATGAACTCTGTTTTATATGCATTCATGTGAAAGGGAATGCCTCTTAATGCAATAGGGAATAAGCTTGGGCAGATGTATTTGCAAGAAGCGTTCGATCATCTTTGTAGTCTGCATTTGCTCTAGTTTCTGTAGGATATCATTTGCTTCTTGCCTTTTTTCATGTGAAATCATTTTCTTTTCTGATATCTATTTATGTTCAAAGTAAATAGTCTTGGCAGATTATAAACATTTAGAGTGCTAATGTATCTCCTGAAAAAAAAAAACAGGGATAAATAAGTCCAGTCGGCTGGGACTGCAGAATACACTGACTGCAGAGGGCTAAGACTCCCCCAACATGTGTCCTGGATATGACATTAAACAATTTAATGGTAAGCTTCCAGTAATGCTGGAGCTTTGGGGAATGTGGAGTACTCCTTCATTACCCTTGCTCTCAGGTCCACTTTGACCTGAGGTGGTAGCACCTGATAGGGTCCTATTTTTGAGACAAATAGAACTGTTTGACATTAAAACTGAGAGCAAACAAATAACTTATGCTAAATTGAATTGTTTGAAATAGAACTAGTGAAATAGAACTAGTGTAAACAAATGACTGATGTTTAACTTAATACATAGCAATACTTGGAACTGTTTAACTTTGTTGACTTATGCTAAATTGAATTGTTAGAAATAGAACTGTTTATTTATTTAACTGTGTGTATCTACAAAATTTACGAATCATATATCTAATATATATATAAATAAATAGGTTTTGGCATTAAATAACCAACAATGGTTGATTTGCCATAAAACCAAACCAAAAAAAACCATCTTATGACAAAGTCAAAGAAGTTGGTAATGTCTTATGCTTATTTTACCTAGTTCATTTTTTGTAGGGTTTGTAAGTCTGCATGTATAGATATTTCTAAAGTTTTCTTTCTAGTCTTTTAGTGTTATGAACATTTGTGATTTTGCTAAATAGTTTATGCATTTGTTGAGGTGTTAAGTTTGCCTACTATTTCTCTTGGTTTTAAGTTTATTTCTAGTTCTGTGTTGTCTCGAGCTTTTTTATACGTTTTAGTTATATTTTCTTGGAGTAATTTCAGCCCAATCTGCTGGGGCTCTAGAATACACTGACTGCATCTCTGCAGTGGGTTAAGATCACCACCCCCAATGTGTGTCCTGGATATGACACTTAAACATCTGATGGTGAAGCTCCAGTTATGAAGCTTTGGAGAATGTGGAGTACCCTTTCTTTGCTATTACTGCCAGGTCCACTCTGACCTGGAGTGGTAGTACCTGTTAGGGCCCCATCTCTGGTTCAAATAAAACTATTTAATCCTTTACTATACTTGAACCCATTTAACTGTAAGCAAATGAATGATTAATATTTGATTAAATTATCAATATTACATAGCAATGTTTGAAATCATTTAACGGTGGCAAATAAAACTATTCTTCAAACCATTTAACAGTGGGCAAACAAATGAGCTCTGGTTCATTAAAAAACAATGTTACCTGCAAAATATTCCCTTAAAAATCAAATATATGTATAAATAGAATTTGGCATTAAATAACTATCAAGAGTTGATCTGTCATTAAAAATCAAATATATGTATAAATAGAATTTGGCATTAAATAACTCTCAAGAGTTGATCTGTCATTAAACCAAATTATCTAACCTAACCTTCTTAGTAATTCATTGTGTTGTTCCTTATCTTTTTATGTAGAATGAAAAAGTTGGGTCATTTTAAAAAAATCAGTTTTATAGTTTTTGTTGTTATAGGTATAGATTGTTATAGAGTTTTATGGTTTAATGAAAGGGCAAATTGTAGAATGCTCTGTTACATTAAGAAGAAAAGAAATACAGGAATGAGGACGAGAATATTGATGAGTTTCAAGAAGTTTAATGACAGCCAGAAAGATAACCCTTTCACTGTGAGTTCGTACATGGAAGAAAACAGTTGTAAATGATAGAGCCGGAATTAAACATCTAACCTTGAAGTTTTGAGGACCAGTGGGTCTAGGAGGAATGAATAAATGATGAAAGAATGAACTCTTAAAGGAACACTGGTCAAAAAGTTGAATGTACACATCTCATGTTGGAATTCCATCTGTCCGCAGAAATCTAAAGCAGTCGAGTCTACGCTTTTAGCATAAATAGGAATTTCTTTCATTTTTGTTGTTATTTTCCAGCCAAATAAAAATGAGCATTCGTCACATATTCACTTACCTTTTTAGCAAAAGGGCAAATTGTAGTCTGCTCTGATACATTTAAGAAGAAAGGAAACACAGGAATGAGGACGAGAGTATTGATGAGTTTCAAGACGTTTAATGACAGCCAGAAAGATAACCCTTTTACTGTATATACTCTGTATTGATGTTTAATATGTCATACCATTAATTAATATAAAGTGAAATGCAAACAGTAAGGAGTCCCTGTGGCATATTGGCTAACATGTTTAATGAAAGGGCAAATTGTAGTTTGCCCAGTTACATTAAGAAGAAAGGAAATACAGGGATGAGGACGAGAATATTGATGAGTTTCAAGAAGTTTAATGACTGCCAGATAGATAATCCTTGTGCTGTGAGTTCGTACATGGAAGAAAACAGTTGCAAATGATAGAGCCAGAATTAAACATCTAACCTTGAAGTTTCAAGGACCAGTGGGTCTAAGAGGAATGAATAAATGATGAAAGAATGAACTCTTAAAGGAACACTAGCCTAAAAGTTGAATGTGCTCACCTTATGTTGTGATGGTCTGTTACTGCTGCTGGAATTG
Organism: Sepioteuthis lessoniana; assembly: GCA_963585895.1. NCBI lineage: Eukaryota > Metazoa > Mollusca > Cephalopoda > Myopsida > Loliginidae > Sepioteuthis > Sepioteuthis lessoniana. Next base: position 5,016 of record CAUZXS010003991.1, on the reverse strand, counting down.
TCAAGAAGAGTCAGTGAAGAAGAGAGGATGAAAGAATGTTACATTGCCTTTTATATTGCCTGGGGAAGTCATCCAGGCAGAATGGTATGAATAATTCTCATTGGACGAAATATATAAATTCAAAACACCAATGGCAAAACGATTCCCGCACTAAATAATAATTTGAAATTCTTTCTTTCTGCAACAATGGGTTTTTTCTAAGTTAGTGAGGTCCTTCTAAAAATTATCTAATTTGTCTAGTTGCAGTAGGTATTTTCTTGTTTTAAAACCAAAGTTTTCTTTTTATATAACATTTATATTATTATCATTGTTTAAGAAATGTGCTTTCCATCAAATTCTTTTTTTATATAATTTTTTTTCTGTCAGTATAAACTTTTAAGCCTACGAAAAAACACCAAACGAACAGCGACCACCAAACACTATGACTGGGCCCTATTGAACGACAGAGATATAAGAGATAAATACGTATTAGAATTAAGAAACAGATTCGAAACACTACAAGAAAAGACCGAAAAAAGTACACCAAACGACGAATATGAAAATTTCGTCAATGCACACCTCGAGGCAGCAGCGAAATGCATTCCAACAAAACTCAAAACTAAATATAGAGTCCCTTGGGAAACTTTAGCGGTGAGAGAAAAACGTGCACCAGTGAAAACAGCCTCCAAAAACTATCGAAAAAACCCAACGAACACAAATGCCTTAAAACTAAAAACAGCACAATATCAATTAGCAGGCGTATATATAAAGGAACAGACAGAATACATTCAAAATCAGATAGATAAGATTAGAGACTCGGTGGAAGATAGACAATCTAAGATAGCCTGGCAAACAATAAACGAAGTGAGTAGAAGAAAGAGCACAGCCAAAGCAAAACTGAAAGCAGCAAACCAACAAGAAAGAATAAAACTGTGGAAACAGCACTTCGAAAACTTACTAGGAAACCCACCGAAAATAACACAAGAACCAATCACCAGAATAATTAGCAAACAATTAGACATTAAACTAGGACCGTTCACACAAGAAGAACTCGACTCGGTTCTCAGAAAAATTAAAAATAGGAAAGCTGCAGGGCTGGACGAAATTCCCCCGGAAGTATGGAAGACCAGACAATTCGATGACATACTGCTCCGCCACTGCAACGCAGTATACAATCAAAATCCGATAGATAGATGGATGAAGGGATGCATACTCCCCTTCCCTAAAAAGGGGGATCTCGGATTAGCCAAAAACTACCGAGGCATAACACTTACATCCATAGTAGCCAAAATCTACAATGGCCTACAACGAAACCGCATAGAACCCAAAATCGACAACATACTTAGAAAAAACCAAAATGGCTTCCGAAGAAATAGATCCACGACCTCACAAATATTAACCATCCGTAGAATCCTTGAAGGTGTACGGGCAAAAAACCTACAAGCAACATTAATTTTTGTTGACTTTACCAAGGCTTTCGATTCCATTCACAGAGGAAAGATGGAACAAATCCTACTAGCGTACGGCATACCTAAAGAAACCGTAGCGGCAATAACGATTCTCTATAGAAACACTAAAGTAAAAGTACGATCACCAGATGGAGACACAGAATACTTCAACATTGTAGCAGGAGTACTACAAGGGGACACACTGGCTCCGTACCTCTTTATCATTTGTCTAGACTACGTACTTAGAACATCGATTGACAAAATCAAAGAGAATGGCTTCGAACTGACGAAGAAAAGAAGCAGAAGGTACCCCACAACAACAATTACCGATGCCGACTACGCCGATGACATGGCGATACTGGCAAATACACCTGACCAAGCCGAAACACTACTACATAGTTTGGAATGAGCAGCAGCAAACATAGGCCTCTATGTTAATGCACACAAAACGGAATATATGTGCTATAATCAAACGGGGGACATCTCCACTCTAGAAGGAACCCCTCTTAAACTAGTAGACAAATTCCCTTACCTAGGAAGCAGCGTCGAATCAACCGAAAAGGACATCGAAACGAGGTTAGCGAAAGCGTGGACAGCTATCAATAGGCTATCGATTATATGGAAATCAGACCTAACCGATAAAATGAAATGCAGTTTCTTCCAGGCAGTGGTCACATCGATACTGCTATATGGATGCACTACATGGACGCTAACAAAACGGCTGGAGAAGAAGCTAGACGGCAATTACACAAGAATGCTACGTGCAATCTTAAACAAGTCCTGGCAGCAACACCCCACAAGACACCAACTGTACGGCCACCTGCCCCCTGTCACGAAAACTATTCAAGTTAGACGAGCCAGACATGCAGGACACTGCTGGAGAAGCAGGGACGAACTCATAAGAGATGTACTCTTATGGACCCCCACACATTGCCGTGCAAAATCAGGACGACCAGCTCAAACATACATTCAGCAGCTATGTGAGGATACGGGATGTTGTCCTGAAGACCTACCTAGGGCGATGAACGATAGGGAAGAGTGGCGAGAGAGGGTCAGGGATATCCGTGCTACCAGCGCGATATGATGATGATGATAAACTTATAGTGAAAGGGTTAGGGAGTTGGAAAGTTTTTTTAATGAATAGTTATATATACAGAGAAAAAGAGAAATGCATTAGATTATTTTTCTTCATAATATCACTGAAATGTATGTTTGTGTAAATGACTTACCAGTAAACCTACTATGGACATCGATTCTAATCCATAAACACTGAAGAGAGAAAAGACAAAAAAAAGAAGTGTGACTTTGTTGCTTCTTTGGCCGATGTGAGAAAGAATAATAAGATAATTGTGATTTCTGTGAATAATTGTTTCTTGAAGCCAAGCTTCACAAACATTAATAAATGTTTTACTTGAATAATCAGGAAATTATCATTGTTCATTGTTTTTCCTGTCATTAAAGGATACATTAATTACTCGCTCCCCAGAAAATACTTTTCTAAGATTATGAATGTGTTTGTATTTATGTATGTACCTAAATTTATCTGTCTTGGTGGTGTGTGTATATATAGGTTAGTCTAAGAGTTGCACTGTGGTAATTTACTAAGCTTTTTGCTTAGATGTGGCACAAGGCCATATGAAAGGGGCACCCAATGAGACTCGAACTCACTTGTGTAGGTTTGCTAGTCGAGCTTGCTAACCATTACACAACCAAAGGCGCCTAAGAGTTGCACTGTGTGCATATGACGATGTACCACTGTTTAGAAAGTGAAAAAGAAAATCCATATATATATATATATATATATACATATATATATATATATATATACACACAAAAAGGTGGCCCAGTTGGCTGGGGCTGTAGAATACACCGACTGCATCTCTGCAGAAGAGGTACCTTACAAGAGTGTCTTGATATGACACCAAACAATCTGATCGAGAGGCTCCAGTAATGCTGGAGCTTTGGGGAATGCGGAGTACCCATTTATGGCCATCGCTCCCAGGTTCACTCAGGCCTGAAGTTGTAGCATCTGATAGTGTCCTATCTATGGGTTAAATAGAACTAGACTGTCTACTTATGCTAAACTGAGTTGTTTGAAATAGAACTGTTTATATTGTATAAAAATGGATTTTGCATTAAATAACCTAAAATGGTTGATATGCCATAAGACCAAACCGAACTAAACCAAACCAAACTAAACAACACAAAAAGGCTCTTTCTCTTTCATCATGCATGTCATATAGATGAAGAGAATTAGCTCATTAAAGTGACCCATCCATAAATACTGCAAAATTTAGTTAATATATATATATATATATATATATACTCCTTAAATAAGATGATTTAGCAACAGTAAATAAGTCATGTTTTCTGCTTCCCCAACCAATTTATTGTGGCTTCATAAATGTTTGTTGCAAAAACAGGAATTACTGAGGTCAGGGGAAATACAATAAACTTTCAGGAAAAATAAACATGGTTAAACAGACAGACAGACAGACAGACAGACACACACACACACACACACACACACACACACACACACACACACACACACACACACATATATATATATATATATAAACTGGATATATGTCAATATTAATTGGCGCACACACACACACACACACACACACACACACACACACACACACACACATATATATATATAAACTAGATATATGTCAATATTGATTGGCACACACACACACACACACACAGATATATATATATATATATATATATATATATATGTATATAAAGGAGTCACAGCTGTTTTGTTATGCACATGACAATTTATAACTCTGAAAAGAAATGACACTCAGCGGTAAAATTGAGCATACACTTTAATATGTTTATGATAAGGAAAAGTACAAAATTTAGTTTTTGACTTTTACTGATTAAATGATGTAATTCAATAATCAAAAACCAATCAATTTGTCAAACTTTTCACAGTTCTTCATAAGTATTTATAAAGAAAAAAAAGTGGGAATTCTTGAATTCTTTTTCAGATCCACCTTGTTAAAATATGCAAATTCCAGAGGCAAAATTTCAATTTAATGTTTTCTTGAAAATTATTGTTCTGGAGTTTGGTACTAATTGTGAAAAAAAAAAAGTATTCCTAATTTTTTTCAGGGTTGGAAAAAAATCAAAAACAGGTTTCAAATTTTTAAAATTCTATTTTAAATGTAAACCAAAGAAGAACTAGTAATATGAAAAATTTTACATTTTTAATTTTTCCTTCCTTTTATTGTAAAAACAGATTTTTATTTCTTAGCTTTTATTGTATCTACCAATAAAATTAAGAAATAACATAAATTGAATGAAAGAATTGTTAAAAAACTGATTAAGAAAAATGAACACTTTCATATTTCCTAGAAGAAAACATATTAATTTTAATCTGTGTAACTGAAAAACTTGTTTTAAAAAAAGAAATTAACTATATATAGAAAACACGAATAAAGTCCAGTCAATGAGTGTTCTGGATATGATACTAAACAATCTGATAGTGAGGTTCCAGTAATGTGAGAGCTTTGTGGAATACAGAATGCTTCTTCATTACCATTGCTGCCAGGTCCACTCTGGCCTGGAG
>CAUZXS010003990.1:7500-156981 GCA_963585895.1 Sepioteuthis lessoniana | reverse complement strand
ATCCCTTTATTTGTGTAAGTTACTCAGCTCTGCACACAGCTTAACAGTAATGTAGACATATATGCATGCATATTCATTTAAGTTTTTGATTTAAAAAAATTGTAAACCTGTATTTTGCAGCCAAAAATATTGGATTGATAACCATGATCTAGTTTTGTGTTTGTATCGTCTTGAAATTTGGTTTTTATTTTTTTACTTGGAGTGTGTGTATATATCTGTCTGTCTGTCTTTCTGAAAGTGGATTTAAGCTTCTTGCTTTATTTTTTTATTTTGGAATAATGTTTCTTCATGGATGAATTTTGGATTGAACACTTTAGCAAAATCTATCTAAAGGAAATAAGTCAGTTTTACTTGTTTGCATATTTTACTACCCCTTTTCACTGTGCATTTACTCGAGTCATATCAAATTTGAAACATGACCTTGTTTTGAGATGCTCAATGAAGATCAAGGTCTCTCACTTATTGTCTTGTGAGAGCCACATGCTAACAATTGCACTCAAATTTAATATTCAATATAAAAATATCTCAACTAATATAATGAAAGCACAGTTTCCAGTCTTGTTTGCATTTTCTTAACTTGAGTAATTTATTGTCTCATTCATTAACTATTGATAGCTCTTTAAAGCAGTTGCTCATGCATAATTGTGCACAAGTCTGGCATAAGGCAATGCTTTAGATTACCTATTGTAGATTAAATTACAAACTATTGTTGTACATTTATATGATCATTTTACTTCTTAAAGTGCTTAGTCTTATTGATTGGTTGCCCATCCAAGCAATGACCAGACCAATGAGTGCTTGAGTAATGAAACAAAAATAAGTATTACAAGACATGATACCTCAGTACCTACCTGGCGTAATGGAATTAGGTGGGTAGATTCATATGCTAGAGTAGCAACAGTTGTGCTGATACTGACTGGAGGGAGTTAGTATTCACTTAGGCATAAAATTATTTGATGCCTCATGACATGAAGACAATGAATGCACTTAGAGAAAACCCTGGCAACTGCACTAAAACAAGTGCAGTCTCAATATACAGCTGGTACTTTGAATTCATATGAAATCATCATGTATAATAATGAACAGGGTTTTGTTGGTTCTTTTTCTTTCTGTATATTTCTTTATTTATCTGTCTGTAATTTCTGTCATGATAAAGCAAACAAATATTTACAATTAACTAGTAAATCCTACCCTATTTTGAAAGTCTGGCCTGACGATAACCTGTCAAATGACATATTCACTACATCTTATTATGCCACTTCAACAGCACTGTCAAATTGACTTGGAAATACTAAGAGTGCACTGATGCTGCACTCTAAGCAGTGAACTGGTGTACAGTACTTAGATTCAAGGCAGGGTGCATAGATATTTCACTAGTTCGAGCCTCTAGTAACAACTTTTGATTCTAGGAAGAATTGCCAATCTATATAGAAATTTTTTTATAGGATGATATGCTTGTATAAAATAAATGGCTCGACTATAAAGCATATTTTTTTCATGATACATAAGTTACCAGGAAAAATGATTGAGTAAACAACATGTCAACCTGTCTAGGGTTATTTTATGCCTAGAGGTTAGGGAATTGGGTACATTGTACATTAGTATAAACATTTTTTGTGCTGTTAGATTTTTTCGCACATGGTTTATGTTATCAATTATTCCTATTTAATAGGAATAATTTTTTAACAGATCTGTTTCACCCATAGATGGGATCCTGACAGGTACTACCTCTCTTGGTCAAAGTGGACCGGAGAGTAATGGTAATGAAGAGGTACTCTACACTCCCCATATCTCCAGACTTGGAGCCTCACAAACAGATGCAGTTTAGTGTTATACCTAGGACAGGGCTTTTTTAGAGAGGTTTTACCCCTTGGCTGGGGATGGCAGGGGATACCAGGGCAACTGGATAAATTCAGTATAACTGAAACCACAGTAGTTGTACATGATTTTTCTGGAAAAAAATTGTCTTGATGTTTGCTTGAAGTGAGGCTTTATTATCCCATTTTGAAGTTGGAATTAGAAAGAGGGTTTGTACGGTCCAGTTTTTTTTGTTTTTTTTGTCGTTTTTCTAAATATGTAAGTGCACATAAATGCTTCACAGAATTGTATATACCTAGCTTTTTATATAACTTGTAATACCTTAAGTAGCATTTATTAAATTGAGGACAAACTGAGTTGTTTAACCTTGATAAGGCAACTAATTTAGAAGGAACAAATTCTGAATTCAAAACCACAAGGCTAGCAAATTCACCCCCTTAAAAACCTTGCTACTGAAACTACAGCACTATCATAAGTATGGTGTAGCCCTATACTCTTCAAAGAGTCTGCCATATGCAGTTAGTTATCAAAAGAAATATTTCAAAATATTTACTTGAATGATTATATGGTATCACATGTTCTGGTGTTAGGTTGCAAAAATGAAGCAGTAATTATATCTGTTTTCATACCAAGCTGCATTTGAACCTTAAAAATGCATTTGTCTAAATTTCTGAGCTGAAACTTGATAATTTTTATCACTTAGACTATTCAAACCATTGATCTTATCTTCATTGCTATATTCTCAATGTTTGGACCCAGTCATGGTTAACAGAATTGCATCAATCTACCCCTGCAACTTGAATAAAGGGTTCAGTTCAAAGTTCTGTGTGGGGTCTTGAGTTCAACCTGAAACCCCTGAAGGACATATTGGCCAAAATGTGAGTATAGCAATGAAGATGAGGTCAATGGTCCAAATATTTTAAGTGGGGGGGAAAAAAACTCTTACAAATGCAGGTAAATATTTAGGTATTTTTGAAATCACTGCTCACTAACTTTACCATTACTTCAACACTTTCTCTTTCAACTTCAGTTATTTTCTGAACTAACTAACTTAATATTTCTGACAAATTAAATTGATTTTTAACTTTTGGTTACTTATTCTGTATTGAAAATAAGTAAAATAGTATGGCCACTGGTCAACAACTTAGGTAAGTGATATTATATAGATGCTAGTTATATAACATTTTTTTGTAATTGATATAAATCAAAGTATTGTTTTGTAACTGACTTCAACTCAGATAAACTATTCTCATCTTAAAACTTTTGTATTACATAAAAATGCATTACCTTATTTTGCATGCAGTGGTTGAATTTGGTATGTGTGTGTAGAGGTAGGTTAATTGTACAAAATCAATTTTATTTTAAGTATCTGGATCTTATTTTTCTGACAACATTTTCTCATAGTGCATTCACAGGCACACGGTATGAATAATTCATTCAGATAATTTATACATTTTCTTGTAATATGTTTCATAAGAAAGGAATTAAAAATAAATGTCTTATTTTTGCTGTGTACAATTTAAAACCGGAAATTAAATTTCACTTCTAACGATTTCTATCAGCTCTTTGTAGTATTTACAAGTTTGTTATATTTTTCTAAATTGTTTTGGTTGGTTTGGATTCTTTGTTTAATGGCATATCAACCTTCATCAGTTTTTCAATGCTAAAGCCATCCTTGTAAAAGAATAGTAAATGTACTATTTAACCCATAGGTAGATAAGAGGGTTTATACCTTTCGCACGGATATGAGTCAAAAAGTGAATGTAATAGCATGACTAGAGTTCAACTTGCCCACTATAATATTGCAGTTTAGCATGTTAGTAACTATGCTAGAGGGGGTTCCCCCTAAACTGTTCTGATAGGCAAAAAGTGTGACTGATCTTGTATTTATGGGTACATATATAAATTACCATTCAATGAAGAGAGATTTATATACTGGATAGAAAAGGAGTGCCAGGGCATGTAGAATAGTTAGAGTAACTTGTTTCCCTTCACTCGCTTCCTTCTCTCTGTTTACACCTATACTGCATCCTTTGCAGAGGAGTAAGATCTCCCTCCCCAGAGAGTGTCCTGGATGTGACACTAAATTGCATCTAGTGTTAAGGTTCCAGTTTTGTAGCCCCGGGGAAGTGTGGAATCACACTTTTGTTGTCATTATTCTTAGGTCCACTCTGACCTGGAGTATTAATATCTTATCCTATTTGTTGTTTGTGTGTGTGTGTGTGTATATATATATATATATATATATATATATGTGTGTGTGTGTGTTTGAAAATTATTTGTATTTGATAGGAATACATGAAAGCATATAATTGTATCCAGACAAATGAGGATTATTAATAAATAATAATAGTTACTTAAAATCACATTAGTCCTTGGAAATCATCTGTATTAAATAGGAATTCTATTTAATACTTGAAACCATATAATTGTTTGCAAAAAAAGAAACAGCCAACCAACCTTTTCATTGTTATCTATATCAGTGAAAAAAGAATTTTCTTGTTTAATTAACAATATTATTTTATGCCACTCAGAATATATATGAATTGATATTCCCCACTCTTAAACACATTAATATAATTATAGGAACCATACAAGTATAGTTCCTATAATTTCTGATGGGATTATTTTATATAGATTGGCACTTCTGCAGGGGACCAGAGAATATCATTTATGCACAGAAATCTAATGGTCATTTTTAAAACTATAAAGTACAGCATTAAAAAATTAATAAAGTAAAAAGAATATAATTCATAAAATCATAATTATTTTAACATAAAATTTAAATGAATTTGGATAAAAAGTTAATAATACAACAAATCTAAGAACTATATTATGATAAAAGTGGAATTTCTTATTACTCCTGAATAAGACCTGGTTGCTCACACATTGCAATACCCTCCTTTTATTTCATCTTAGCAAAATCAATATGTAAATGGTTAATAATGCCTAGTGTTACCATAGCACCAAAATTTCCCATTACTCTGTAGTAAACCAGGTTGTATGAATGACAAATAATACCTTTATATATATATATATATATATATATAATACACAGGGTGTTTCAGAAAATTTTATTTCATTTTCTAATCTAATGACTTGATCTATTATTCAAATAATCTAAATTTTAATAGCATGTGTGGAAACTCAAAAATCTATGATTGAATTTTTATCACTTAGAATATTCAGACTATTGTCTTCATTTTCATTGTCATACTCACAATGTTTACAACCAAACACCTGTATCCATTGTACTATGTGTCCTGCTGGACAATTCAGAGTGAATTTATGGTTGATAACTGCTTCTAAGGGAAATCCTCTGGAGGTTACAAGTTCAATCCTGACTACAGGTAAATAACAGGAAATACTTATTATAGTTTAACACTTGTACTTGCTCATGGTTAACAGAATTAGAACAATTTACCCCAATGGATTAAACAAAGGGTTCAGTTCGAATTTCATTGTGGCCTTTTGAGTTTAACATAAAACACCTGAAGAAGGCTGAAGGATGTATTGGCTGAAATGTTGTGAGTATAATAGTGAAGATGAAGACAATTGTCTGAATATTCTAAGTGATGAAAATGATCAAGTTTCATCTTAGAAATTTAGACAAATTCTCTGTTTAATGTTTTTTTCTTTTCAGCTATAGAAATGCCATTCACTGGTGAAGAAAAGGCATTAAAACATCAAACAATTTTGAGTTGGTTCCTACACTTGCTGTTAAAAAATTTGAGATCATTTCAATGAGAATTTGTCCAATTATTAGATTTTAAAATAATATGAATTTTTATGAGACAACCTGCACATTTCAAATATTGTCAAATTATTTTGAAACGGCCTGTGTGCGTGTGTGTTGAGAGAGTAAACAATATCCCTATTTTTCTTATTCAGGGGTAAAAATGTAATTTGTTCTATTCTTGTAATTAACTGTTTTGAGTATAAGATGTCAAATATATTTTATCATCATTGAGTATATTTCACATCTTACACACATAGACACACATGATTCACATACAGATATGATTAATTTCTGCTTCTTTGATACCAGATGCTTCATACAGTTTGTTTGTTTGTAGTTTAAGAACATCTCTTTCTCTTTGAATTTTTTCATTTATTCCCTCTAGAAAGATAACTATTTTTTTTTTATCTTTCATTATTTACATGTTTCATGTGAGTGTCTTGCCTTTGCTACAAGTCTTTCAAATATCTAAAAATGAAACCTTGTCAAAGCTCATATTTGATAGATCAAAGATGTGTGCAAAATACATGATACTTGTTCTTTGCACCAAAATAAAAGTAGTCCCTAATGACAAATCATTTTCATTGGTAGATGGGTTAATCTAGTCTTGGTGGCTTCAGATTTAAGGCAGATGATTTGCAAATAGTGATATGGCTCTGAAATCTTTGAGAAAATATACATTCAAAACAAACATTGATAGATATTTTTTGTATTAGACTGATCTATCTTTATGTCTTCACTGATGAAAGTTTTTATCTCCAATGATGTTATTGACCATCTGTAAAGAGAAAAATCTGTGTATATCCTCTCTCTCATACCTAATGTCAGAAGCTGAAACATTTTATAAAGAATCTTAAGAATGTGTATTTTTTTTTTGTTTTGAAGTAAATGATGCATTTTAAGTTTTGTTTTTCCCCTGCTTTCAAACTACCATTGTCAGTTTTGTTTTCATATGAAGAAAACTTTAGATATATTATCAATGAAAGAAATTGTGTAAAATGGTGAGAAACAGGATTTTTCTCTCTTTTGATAAAATTGCTGTTGGAAAAAAAATCTTTAAAAATCTGCTAGTTTTGAAATTTAGACCATAAAAACAAAGGGAGGTAATTCAAGGAAGTTAGGCATTGAATTGGTGTTGATAGTGATATATAATAAATGCATACAAAAATTCCTAGTGCTTTCTTTTTTGAAAACTAGATATTGGATATAGTAGAAAACATTTTTTTTTGTTTTTAAGAAGAAAAACAAACATACAAACAATGTATATACTTTACATAGAAAAAATACGTGGGTAAATCTCTCTCCCCCCCCAATACACCCCATGTCATTTTTTTTTCTTCTCTCCATTAACTTTTGAGATTACTTATTATTTTGTTGGCTGAAGAAGTAGTTTTATTTCTGTAAGTAAAAGAACAAAACAAAAACAAATACATCCTGAAACCTTTTCCTGAAAGTTAAGTTGAAATCTGGCCAAAAATGGCAGATCCTCATTAGTACAGATGGACAGAGATTCAATGAATTAAACGTGCACATGAACACACACACACACACTTTTTACAAAGCGTTGAATATGCTATTATAAACATGCATCATAAACTATTTTATGACATAATAATGAAAGCATATGTTGCTTTGTTTTGTTATTCTTGTCTTTGGTGATACTAATACAAGGAATCCAATTCACTTATTCTTGTCAAGTTCATTTGTTCCTCAATCTCCACATCTTCCCTTTTTTTTTTCTTTTTCTTTCTTTCTTTTTTTTTTTTTTTTTTTCCTCATCAAAAAACACTTGTATTGTTCCTGCTGAAAAATCTGTTTGTTTCACTTTAGAATCCTGGTCTCTTATTCTCAAAGCCCTGTCTTTGTCTAGTTTTAATAATTTATAAAATTCCATTGCTATTAACTCTGACTTGTCCCTTAGTAACAATATCTGTTGTTTACCATTGGTTCCTCCTGACACACTCTATTTTCTGTACACACCCTGTGTAATTGTATTATCTTCATTTTGCATGGAATTTGTCTTTGTTAGCCAGAGCTGTGTGTTTTTGTGTAGGATTCCATCTTGTCATTACAGTCTACTCTGCTTCCAGGCTTTAGACCCTTGTAAAATTCTTCAAAAGGGACATACAATTATGGTAATATAATCATGCTAGTTCACTGCTTTCCTCTAAGATATGGGAAATAATAGATCTGTCATATTGCTCCTGATGTTCTGGTAGAGGTTTGGATTAAGTTTTTCATCTCTTAGATTGATTACTAGAGACTAGTTTGCCTTACTAAACCCTTAGCTTTGAGGATGTAGTGGGTTCATGTCTTTTCTAAGGGCATTAGCATTAAGTGAAATTCAAACAGCTTTGTTCAGAATTTGATCTCTGCTCCCCAAATCCATTTTCTTTAATGATAGCCATCATAGCTTTCATGCATTGGATAAGAAGGCTTTTTTGAAAAAAATATTTTTGTCTTTTTCATTACTCAAACTTTTATTAGCAATTGCAGTCATTTTCATTTCCTTGAAAATATTAGTTCTGAGTGTTTTGAGAGGTTGGTTCATTTTTTTTTTTTTTTTTTTCATGATAGAATATGTTTATTTATCATTATACAAGATTTATTTAAAGTAATCCTAACGAAATGTGTGAAATTTGTATATTTACAAAAGGTATTAAATAATAATTAGCAATACTTGATAACATATGACTGTGTAATACACGTAAACTACACAAAAAATGAGAATATATGCAATTCTCCAACCTGTGGAGATAAAATAACCCTGATGTCTTTATATGCCATTAAAATTGATCAATCATCTCATCAATACTTGAGTAGGAGAGGACCAGTTGTTTAGTTTAACTTGACTGTAATACATTTATATTTATGTAAATAAACATTTGTCATTGACTGAGTTGATGTGACAGCAAATTATATAGAATTTATACTTGATTGATGCATATAGATTAGATCAACAGAGATGATGTGAGTTCACTTGTCAGTCAGTATGGTGGGTTCAAGAAAAACACCTCAAAAGAATTGTAATAGATTGCCACTGTGTAGATATTAACATTTGAATTTGGTTTGGAAAGGACTCATGGAGATGTGATAGTTTTAGTTTTTAGTCCTTTGCTTATTTCTAAGGTAATTATCAAGTGGAGGTAGGCATAGTTGAGATGGGTTAGAAAAAAATTTTTTAGATTAAGTCCTAATTGACCTGAGAATTAGTGTGCTTAAATCCACTGAACATAAAACTATTTTAGTCATCACTTTCTCTTGAGTCAATATAGTGGAGTGTAGTTCCCTAGCATAACAGTTATCATAGGAAGTGGGCTTGGCTCGCCCATTAATAGTAAAATCAAATCCTCAATTAGATTTTGTTTTCATTTAAACTAAGAGTTCTAAATGTATTTAACAATTAGAATACCACCACTTCTCATACTGCATCTGCTGGTACAATACCAATACTATTTTCATTTGAATTGTGGCTGTTATATGATGTCAATTAGTGCTTTTTTAAACAAACCAAAAAGTTTAGTTCAAAATCTGTGTGCATAGATGTATGTATATGTGTGTGTGTGTGTATATATATATATATATATATATATATATACACACACACACACACACATATTTTACTCTATGAGCATATATATATTATCACACTATGAGCATGCGCGCACACACACACACACACATATATATATTATTGGTATATAAAAATTTAAACAGACAAATACTAAGACACGTGCCATTAGGGAGATAGCAATATATGAAAAAAAAAAAATTTTTGGGATCGTAAGGACCCTTTCATCTGTCAAGCGACAACATCAGACATCGTTTAAAACAATGTAAGTAGATTAAATTGGTTAAAAAGGGGATGAAAGTCAGAAATGTTAGCAAGACCAAGGGGGAGGGAAAAATATATATTGTAGAAAATGGGCACGATGACCCAAGTTGAAATCCCAGATGACACTGCTTGTATTTTCCATAGTGCTAACATCCTTGGGCAAGGTATGAATCCAATTATTTTCCTACCACTTATGGGTACATAGTAGGGCCGACTGGGCTCTAACTTTTGTATGGCAACTGGTCTAGAAGGAAAACTGAATTCAAACCTGTAAAACTCCACTTCAAAATTTACCTTGTCACATTTTGTCAGTGTGAAGGGGTTGGTTAAATATGTATGTGTATATGCGTGTGTGTGTGTGTGTGTGTGTGTGTGTGTGTGTGTATATATATATATATATATATATATATATATATATATATATATATATATATATATATATATAAATTTGTTGTAGGTCCAAAGATAGAATAAAAATATATTTCAAAATAGGTAAGTCCACGAAGAGATTTGTATTTTTTTGAATTTATTTATATATATGCATGTTTGTGTGTAAAATGTATATATATATATAAGGTTTCACTTCATGCATGATGTAGTGGTGCTTGACAGTTGAGCTGAAGATGTGAACCCCTGGACTGCTTATGCAGGTAATTTGTATAGGATCTGCTATATTTATTGGATGAACTGATAGCAGAAGGATGGTGCATCAGTTAGCCATAGATTCTGGAAAGAATAGCCTGCTAAGTTTTTGAATTCATAGTTTTTCCCTTCTTCTTGACCAGTTGCCTTACCAAAAGCTAAACAAACCAGTCTGCCTTATCATTTTAACTATAGCTTTGCGTGCATATATAGAATTATTATAAAATATTATAACTCGACATTTTAGAAATGATAAAATCATTTAGTAAAAACTATATAAAAGTTTATTAGTGTACATTTTGATTATCACTCTTCCACATAACTGCCTTCTTTGTTGATACATTTCGAAAATGTTACGGAACTTTATGAACATCCTCTGTGTGTGTGTGTGTGTGTGTGTGAGCGTACATGCTTTCTTGAAACTTTGCAGACAGCTTACTGTGTCTATTATTGATGTCAAAATGTTTATGTATGTATGTATGTATAATATATAAATAAATATGTAAAAAGAAAACAGTTTAGATAACAAGATGCTAATTTATTAGCTCTGTATGTTTATCTCCAAACATTTATCTCAAATATTTTTTTCACCCCTCACTTTAACTTAATCACTCACCCTATTACAATTATTAGTTCTCTTCCTTTGGCCTCAGTTTAAACAACTGTTTTCTCTAAGTTGCATCACTTTCAACACCAATGCTACCATCACAGCAGAAGAAATCTTGGATTTACCAAATTTCTTTCTGTATTTTTTATAGTTTAAGGAAAACTGTTGATGCATCCATTCTTTATTTCATTTGAAGGCTTTCTTCTTTCTTTTAATATTTCAAACCTGATGTTTACTCTTGGCTAAATTTCAATACATCCTTCAGTGGTAGAAGCTGACTTGACATAACTTTTTTTGTAGATCCTGATAGGAATTGATAAAAAACATAGGTTGAAAAGTTAAATACTAGCTGAGTTGTACAGTTGAGGGGTATTAAAAAAAAGGCCACAAATTGAATGATGGGAGACCCCCAAAAGCTGTACAAATAGTAGTTCTGTTACTGCATTTGAAATCTTGTTTTATGTTTGAGAATGTTCCTCAAAGAATTAAGCACATTTTTTTTCTGGATCCCCATATCTGTAGTTACACCACTGAATACTATTTCACAGAAACATGTACCCTGAATGTAGCAGTTATTGCTGTAGGAAATGAAATGAGCAACCTGAGTTTGAATCCTGGATGAGGTTGTTAGCATTTTGTTTATATTCAAATTGTGGAATTACCACATACTGACGTTTTATATATATATATATATATATATATATATATATATATATATATATATATATGAGTAATAAAATGTTTCTAGTATCAGATTGGCATACTGGCCAGTAGAATGTCAGAAAGCAAAATGAGAAAGAAAAAAATCAGATTGCCATACTTTATTAAAAGTCCTACATGCTAATTTGATTTTTCAAACTGTCTTTTTCTTACTTATTCCATTGGATTTCATTTCAAACTACACACATGCAAACACACCAACATCTCTGTGTGTGTTTATATATATATATATATATATATATATACTAGACATTCAAATATTGTAAACTTTTTCTCTTTGTGGCTGTTTCTGTGTTGCTGGTTTTTTTTTTTTGTTATTTCTATTTTTTTTATTTTCTAACTTTAAGCATTTTGTGCTATTTTGTAATTTTTATTTTTATTTTTTTAATCTTTCTATTCATTGCTAGAAATGTTGACATTTTTAATATTGGAAAGTTTCCGTTTTTTTTTTTGTTTTTTTTTTTTCAAATTCAATTTTGTTTTAAATCTTATTTTTATTTGTTAATTTTATACTTTTTGTTTTCTTTTTGTAATTTTTTTTTCATTTTGTCAGTGATACCATTCATACTTTTGATATATTTTGAAATGCTTGCCAAAAGTGCAAAGCAAAATTTAACTATTACAAACCTGCTTCTTTGGAATATTTTCTGTTGATTTATATGACAAAGTACTATTGAAATAATGCCAACCTCTGCTAGAATGTCAGGGATTACCATCCTCCAGGTCAGAAATAAACATCTTAAAGCTCATTAGTTCTGGTGGGTATAGGATGTATAGGTATGTAATGGTGGTGGTGTCTACTTAAATCATTTTTCTTCACTGTTTTTCCTTTATTTCTTCCTTAATTTTCTTGATTTTTTTTTTGTGTCTGAATCAACCAATAATCTACTTAACTTTCATTTTATAAAAAAAACCCATGCTTTTTCCAATTTAGTTTTGTATTATATTTTTTCTTATCTCCTTTCTCTGCTGTTTATTTAAATTAAAAAAACAAAAAAAAGAATCCTACACAGGTCTCAGTGAGTGCTCTTTTCATTGCTTCTTATGAGAGCTAAGACACCCACCCTCCCAACAAGCGTCCTGGATATGACACTAAACCATCTAATGGTGAGGCTTCACTCCTGGAACGTTAAGAAATGTGGACAAACTCTTCATTGTTGTTATTCTCAGATTCACTCTAATCTGGAGTTGTAGTACTTGTTCAAGTCCCATCTATGGGTCAAATAGAACTGTTTAATGATTTTCTATGCTTTAAACCACTTAACTTTGCAAACAAATGATTACTATTAAAAAGTTATTTGCATTAAATAGTAATACTTGAAACCATTAAACTGTATTCAAATAACTGTTACCCACAATCTATTCTCTTAGAAATCATATAATATGTGCATAAAAAGGACTTGGGATTAAATAATCTACAAGTGTTGATATGCCATAAAACACAACCAAACAATCCTCTGTATGTATTTAGTTGCAATCACAGTTGAGGAATTATATTGATTGGGATGAAAGCGGATACAAACCCCACATAATCATCATGTTGCAAATCAGATTTAAATCTGCTTTATCTTCTAAGGTATCACTTTGTGATAACAAAAAAAAAAATTGCTACAATGTGCTATTTTCGCTGTTGGATTGTATGTATTTACCCAACCTCTTTGCCACCAACAGGATGTGATAAAAGCTCAATTTTTAAGTGGAGTACAGCTAATTTGAATTCATTCTATTCTCCCTCCTACGCCGAATACCAAACGCTTCTTGCAAATGCACCAGCCCAAGCAGAGTCCCTACTGCATAGCCCAGAGCTAGTAGCAGGAGACATTAGCCTCTGCATGAATGCAAATAAAACAGAGTACATGTGCTTTAAACAAAAAGGAACCATCTCCACTTCAAGTGGCAAACCTCTAAAATCAGTGGACCAGTACACATACTTTAGCAGTAACATCTCATCTACTGAAAATGATGTCAATGTAGGCTTAGTGAAGTTGTGGAGTGCTATTGACAGGTTATTGATCATATGGAAGTCTGATCTATTCAATGAAATAAAACAAGATTTTTGTAACTGCGCCATATGGTGGACACTAATGAAATGTATTAAGAAAAACATAGATGAGAAGTACACAAGAATGCTGCATGCTGTCTTTACAAATCCTGAAAGCAACATCCCACAAAACTGCTGTTGTACAGCCACTTGCTTTCCATCTCAGTATACATTCAAATGAAATAAGACATGTGGAGCACTGCTGGAAAAGCCAGGATGAACTCATTAGCTATTTCCTCTATTGGACTACTGTATATGGATGTACTAGTGTTGGCCTACTAGCAAAGAACTTATTTACATCAGCTCTGTGTAGACAAAATGCTGCTTAGAAGACCTGCCAGGAACGATAGATGATAGGGACGGATGGTGAGAGAGAGAATTTGGAAACTCTGTGCCATCAGCTCAACTTGATGATGAAGACTATTAAAAGAAAAAGCTTGTATCACTTATATTTTAATTTGAAGACCTAAATATATGGGATGTATAAACTAAGACTCAGTCTTTTCTTATCGCATTGACTTCCTGTTCTTTCTGTTTAGAAATAAACTTATAGAAACTTGATTTCACTTTCTTTTCCTCTCACCACTTTTTAACTTCTGTTTTCCTGTTATTGACTTAGATTAAAAGAAATTCCTATTATATCCTGTCAAATAAATAAAGTAGGAACTATTTCCAGGAGGATACAAAGTTTGCTGGGCCCTTCCTTATCTATCAGCTTTTTTTTAACCATCTGTGGCCCTTTGTTGATTTTAACAGAATTTGACCGAGGAAACATAAGATTGAACAATGATAGGATTTCTCTCTATTATTGTAAACATGAAGTTGCAGATGATTGTATATACATTTGAGTATGATAAATGATGGACAATATATAAACTAACAGTAGCATATAGCATAACTGATGTGACAGCTTTTTTTAAGAAAGAATTTCTGACAGAAACAAAGCATAAGTACATAAGTAAGTAAAGTTGGCGACCGTAGTTGAGGGTGACCCAGAAGGTTCTCTTTTCAATAGCTACAACACCGAGATGTAGGGGGAGGCATTACTCCATTCCCTAGATTGCTCAATTTGACCCTTGATCCGTACTTTATAATGCTGAGCGTTAAGCAAGGTGGGATCAAATACCATTTTTTTGAATCTTTGGTATGGCTCAACCTAGGATTGAACCCCAGTTTCCCATACCATTGGCAAACACATTACACATTAGGCCAATGGCCTGGTAAAGTATCCTAAAATGCTTCATTTTATGATATAATCTATTAAGAAAAAAAATCCTAAGATGTGAAGTAGTTATTTACTAAGCTAAACTGGTTTAGCACAAGGCCAGAAGCATGTGAGGCACTTGTGAATCAAATTCATTAATAATGATCTACTATCTAACTTAAATTTTCTGAGATGTGTTGTTGGTACTATTTACACATTTGTATGGTCCTCATCTGGGTTTTTGCATTCACATTTTGGTCACTGTACTCTCTGACCTTCTTCAGGTCTCTTTTGTCATAGTTGGTTATCTTCCACATGGAACAGTCTCCACTTGTGAATTGAATAAAAGGTTTGGTTCAAAATTCCATGAAGGATACTGATATTGACACATATTGTGTGTGTGTGTATATATATATATATATATATATATATATATATATATATATATAATTAGTTGACTATGCTAATACTGATTGAAGAAATACAGTCAATTAACCCTGACTCTGCTGATTAAGTTTTTCACTGACATGCAAATACTGAATTAATGTTAAAATTTGCTGAAATTAACATCACCATGTTAGTTACCCAAATAAGAAATTAAACATTTCTTTATATCTATATTAACAATCTTTTTATTCACAAATACTTTGATTAATATACAATCAAACATTTTCATCCTAATTCACAAGTTGTCACTAAACTCATTATCTTTATGGTTCTATATTTTTATAATAAAACCCTTCAGAATTATCAAAGTACAAATGAAAGATATAACTTTCTGCCATCATTCTTTTTTGTTGTTGTAACTAGTTTCACTCATCTTGAAAGTTTAGAAATATGCTCCACAATCTGGTGATATAACTTGCTGACCAGTTCTTTAAAACCTCTTTGCATTGGCAAATGAAAATAAAATGTGGCTACTATGTGATATAAAATGGATAGAATTCTGAAAAGTACCCCACTATCAAAAATGAGTTACTTGAGTTTTTGTGTCTCAGGTGCGCACACATGATATGAAATATGCTCAGTTCCTGTCCAGTAAAGGATGATATGGGCATCTAAACATTGTTAAGCCCCTTATTTTTTGACGTGTATTTATCGATATGCAGGTGTTATCCAACTATCTTATATATATATGTTTAATCTTGAGTAAATTGAAACGCTTGTAATTCTACATTCTGTCTTTTTATATCGTCACAGTGACTGCTACTTCTTTAGAAAAGGCCATTTCTTCAAAACCACAAGAACATGTGACTCTTCTGGCAAACCATATGACAAGCAGAAGAACTCTCTTTGACATTGATATTAAACTGATGTATTCTCATATGGTCTCTCAGATCTGGTGCAGACCCACATATTTTGTCACAGAATTGACAAGAATTACCTTTAATTTGCTGTGGAAGGACTTGTGTAAAATCAGACTGTAATTGTTTACTCTCATGAGATCTCTTATTTTGAGCAAATCTTGCTTTGGACAAACAGGTCCTAATGTAGATGTGTGTATGTGGTAGATTGGGCTGTTATAATTGATACTTCACTTGAGTCCTCCTGTAGATTGTTAAAGAGCATTCATTCTCATGTCTGCTCATATACATCTATAAAATCCAATGTTTTCTCTATTGTTTAAAAAAATCTGGCATATATCCTATGATTTTGCCTGTGAGTATATTTAGCACATCTAATTGTTAAAAAATGTTTCTTTATACTTTACTTTTCTTGTTTCCACTTGAAAGTGAATCAGATCCAGCCAAACTATTCTACATCCTCGTAATCTTAACATTTTCAATTTCTTGCTACTTGTAAGTGAAGCCAAAAGGTACTTCAAGTCTCAACTTTTTTCTAGAATGTTACCATATTCCTTTTTTAAATTTTTTTATAGATATTTTATCATACATACAGTCAAATTAAAACATTTGAAAATAATCTTCCATTAAATTACTGTAATTAATGACAATTTGTGGGTTACTCAGGGTACCACACTTTTATTTATTTTCTCATTATGAAGGTTAAAATAACTGTCCCGCCTTTGTTCTTTCATGTCTTTTTTTTTATATGTAAAATCTATCAGTTAAAATAATTTCATTTTTTTTTTTTTTCTTTTTTTTTAATGCAAGCGTGAATTTATTAGTGACTTTAATCCATTATTAATTAGTATATTACAGAAATGAAGGCTGAGAAGCCTTTGGTTCTACTTCACTGCTTCATAGATATCCATCAGAATTATTAATTAGTAAGGTTGAATATTTCAAACTAATGTAACATGCTCTTATACCTGCATAATCCTCTCTATTTATCAAAATGGCCCATTTCCCTTGTGATGAAATTATATACATCACTGATTTAGTTTGATTAAATGATTAGGAATGACCTTACAGGGATTGATATTTCCTATGAGTTATTAGGTCATCAGGGTACCATGTTGAGTAATTTCCCTTCATGATGTTTCCTAGGGTAATGAGGGGAGTGCTCCCCTTCTTTCCTATAAGCCATTAGGTCACAAGAGTACCATTCTGAGTAATTCTTCCTTTTTGGCATCTTGTAGGTCTTTGAGTGGCCCAGCAGAATACACTGTAGAATACACTGACTGCATTTCTGCAGTGGTGGGAGACTCCCCCAGCAAGTGTCTTGGAAATGACACTAAACAATCTGATGGTGAGGCTACAGTAATGCTGGAACTTTGGGGAATGTGGAGTACCCCTTTATTGCCATCACTCCCAAGTCCACTCTAGCCTTGAGTGGTAGCACCTATGAGTTAAATAGAACTAAACTGTGTACTTATGCTAAACTAAATTGTTTGAAATAGGACTGTTTTGACATTTAACTGTGTGTAAATAAATGACTGATATTTAATTCAGTTGTTAGAGATGCATAGCAGTACTTGGAGCCATTTAACTTTGTTGGCTAAACTGAATAACTTGAAATAGAGATGTTTTTGACATTTAAACTGTGTACTTTGGCTAAACTGAATTGTTTGAAATAGAATTGTTTATATGTATAAAAATAGATTTGACATTAAATAAACTACAATGGTTGATATGCCATAAAATCAAACAAAACTAAACCAGGTCCTTGAGTATTACTGAGCTGTTCCCATCTCCCCTCCAATTGACATGTCACATGTAGTAATGATCTCTGAATTGACTTGTTATTAAACAATCTCCAATTGGCTGGTGCTGTAGAATATACCAACTGCATCTATGCAGAGGGTTAAAACCCCAATCAATGAGTTTCTTGGATATGACACTAACCTCTCTGATGGTGAGGCTACAGTTCTGAAGTTTTGGGGAATGTAGAATACACTTTCATGGCCATTACTCCCATGTCCACTCTAACTTGGAGTGGTTGTATTTGCTTTGGTCTCATCTGTAGCTCAAATAGAACAATTTTATCATTTACTCTACTTGAAACCATTTAAATATGTAGAAATAGAACCATTAGTGTTAGATAGCAATCCTTGAAACCACTTTATTGTGCAAATAAAACAATAGTAATACTTGAAACTTTTTAACTGTGTGGAAACAAATGATCTCTGGGTCATTTAAAAAAATATTACCTGCTAACTATTTACTTTAAAAAAAATCATGTATAAACAGAATTTGGCATTGAATAACCCACAATGGTTGATATACCATGAAACACCACCAACCAACAAATTGTTATCAAACATCCAAGATGTATTGCTATTTAAAATGCTAAAGTGTAGGCCTGTTCATAGTTGGAGTTAGTATGCTGTCGTGGATTTGTGCTTTTATTAAGAACATTGGTGTAGAGTGAATGCAAACTGTTCTCAAAATAATCTTAATATGGATTTGTTCTCAGTGATAATTGTGGGATTAATATATATATAAACACACACACACATTATATATATATATATATATATATATATATATATGAATGATGTGTATATTTTTCATTTCCTTGTTAACTTGGTGACTTTCAGTTGTAGTTTTATTAAACCTCATAATCTGAAAGTTATGTCTCTCCTCTACTTGGTTGGAGAGTTGGTGCCATGATTTTTGAGATAATGATTTCAATTCTTTTGTTTTGCATAGATGGTTACCTTTCACTTTAATCTTAGCTTTTTTGCTAAGTTCTTCTCTGTTCAGTTCAACTTTGTATAAAACTTGAATGAATGAACTTCTCTATAAAAATCATGAGAATGCTGAGACATCTCTTTTTCTACTCATTTTAAAGACATAACTTGGCTTAGTTGAGGTGCAGGGGGGGTTTACTCATGTATTGTGTCTTGTGCAAGATTTAGCCTGGCAGAGCCTATCCCTCTCCAGGTCCTGTTTGAATTCAATTGTCCTTTTAGGCTGGTTACCATACCAAATTTAAAGAACCCAGTCTTCCCTAGTATTTACCCATAACTGGAAGTAGATGGATTCATCTTTCCAGGGTGTATTGGCATTATATGAAATGGAAACAGCCTTGTTCAGGGTTTGAACTTGGGTAGCCAAATTCATTTACTGCAATGATAATCATTATGCAATGAGCATCTCATTGCGAAACTTTAAGCAAAAACAATTTGTTTATTTGTGTCATCTTTGTTTATCAATAGTTTACAATTAGATTATATTATCGAGAGAACAAGTGATTCTTGTAATTCTAATGTTATTTATTAAAGTTTCTACAAATTCACTTATACCAGATTACGGAGATGCCTGTGGTGTAATGGTTATCGTCATAGGAAATGGACATGGCGACACGAGTTCAAATCCTGGACGAGACTGATTGCATTTCACATAGAGCTAATACCCTTGGGAAAAGTATGAATCCAATTACTCTCCCTCCAGCTATGGGTAAATAGTAGGGCAGACTAGGTTCCTCAGCCTTGGTGAGGTAATTAGTCTAGGAGAAGGAAAACTCTGAATTCAAACTTGTTAAACTCCGCTTAAAAAATTGACCTTGTGTCATATCATGCCTGAGTGGAGAGGTTGGTGAATATGTATACCAGATCATTTCTTTTTTTAATTTTAATTTTTGTTATAATTAAACTTTTCTTTATATTCTTGATGTTGTTAATGCAATATTTTGGCTAATCCATCTAGTTGTTTGCCAAAAAAACTTTTTTGTATACTAATGCCTCTAGGCCATAAATTTATTCAAATTTTAGATGATTAAATAAATAAATTTCCACGGAAAGAATAAAATTTTTAAGAAGTGGTTAGTTAGTATCTTTTGATAATGCAGTAAAAATGTATATTGTAATTATAGTTTTGATTTTGAAAAAGTAGACATTTTTGATACGTTAAATGTTTCCCGTTCATGCATTGACAGCTTGGGTCTTATTGTATTTGTTAAAATAGAAGTTTAATAAGTTAGAAACTCCTTACATTATTTTTCATTCTCAGAAAAATATCAGATGAAGATGAAAGTTCCCAATCTGAAGAAATTGTTGGCTTATTTTATTAAGACTCTCCTTGTTCATTTCATAAATGATAAGATTGTTTACATATGAGTCAGTATCTAATCTCTCATTTTCTGTCTCTTTTTTTTTTTTTTCCATCTTTTTAAAAAGAATTTTTCTCCTTTCTTTTATCTTTTCATTTGTCTCCTAATTTTCTCTTATTTTTCCTTTTTTTTCTCTTTTTTTCCTCTACTTTTCTCCCTCCTTGTTTTTTTCACCTTTTTCTTCTATCTTTCCTCTATTTACTCAAGTAATACTTATATTACTGCAGTGACAAAATTTTTCATTATTTTGTAGCGAGACCAGATTGCATGACTAATTATATACTTAAAAGAAAAAAGTTACATTTTATATATAAGTAGATGTTTTCCTAAGTGTTTATTTTAAGCTGGATATCTACCTTGCTTTATTCTTACATTTTGTCAAACCATTCCTATATTTCTAAAATCTTCAATAACTAAGAGGGGGGTGTCCACATGGTGTAAAGGTAAAGCACTAGACTGCAGAATCGTAGTAAGCAAGTTCGAACTTCAGTTTAGCTATTATGTTCACTTTCTTGACAGATACCCTTGGGAAAGGTACAAACCCCCTTATCCTCGCAGCTATGGGTTAAATATATTAATGTTCTTCTAGAAGGATGGCTTTGGCATTAAATGACCCACGAAGGTTGATATGCCATTAAACAAAGAAACCAAATCAAATCCAATACCTAAGAGGAAAACAGAACAAAACATCAGAACATTAGCATATTACTCTATGGATTTTATATTGAATGTAGTCATTTTAAGTGTAATCAGTTTATAAGCAAAACACTTTCATTTTTTGCTGCTTTTCTTTCTTTTTGTCAAAGTAAAAGATGTGAAGGCAGATTGTGAAAGTGTGTGTGTTTTTTCTGTTCTGATCTTTAAGAAGCTAAGATGCAAAGTAGATTCATTTTTTAACCTCCTTCAAGTTGTATCAGTTGTTCACTTGAAACTACTCCATCCATAACACTTCAGATGTTTATGTACTTCTCATCGTTTGTTATTAATCATGGTTGTCCTCATAATTTGTGTAGCAAGTGACAAATATGAATCTTGGTTTGTTGAGAATATGACTTGGACTAAAAGGGGGGAAAACGGCAGTGGTGTGTGTAGGGGTTGGCATTCAAAAAAAAAACAAACTCAAAGGTGGAAAGCAAAGATACAGATTAGCTTGAATACCTGGGTAAACCAAAGTGGAATGTCAATGAGAATAGCAAGGGTGGAGAGAGAGAGAGAGAGAGAGAGAGAGAGAGAGAAAATGGATAGGAAGCTGTCTTAATTACTGATTGGTTTAATGTACTCCATATGTAGCTTTGACTCACTTAGAGAATATGCATTTTATCTATGTTTATAAGGAAATATAAGTGCTCATAGCTGTATCATTACTGTATAGGTATTTACTAAGATTGATTTAGTCTTACATAAGGGTACAAGTGTAGGGCATCCAGTGAGGATCAAATTCACCATGCTGTAGCAATGGTCTATTGGACTGATTCACTATGACTTCCCAGGGATTTGTTTGTCATTGGTGTATTTGTATATGAGATTGTGTGTGTTTGCAACAATGTTATAAATATGACGTGAAAAATGAAAGCCAAATTGTTGAAAATAAAGATTTATTCATATGACATAGTTTGCTTTTCACAGCTTTAGCAGATACTATAAATTCTCTCTCTCGCCTTTTTTTTTTTTTTTTTAATGGCTGTAGTGTTATTGACTTAATTGTCATGGAAACAATTACTGAACATTAGTTGTTTAAGAGTTTTTGAAAATCATTTTCTTTCTAAGAAACCTTGATGTTTCTCCAGAATATTTTTGTGAAATATTTCATGTACAAAAAACTACATCGGAGAAGAATCAAACTCTTTCCAATAGAGAATATATGAACACTATAGAGCTTTGATGGTGGTTGTTGAGCTCATTAACTTTGTGAGTAAAGATGACTATAATTTCACTCTAGAAAAGGCTAGAAGGGGGAGAAAATGATAATTGATCAGACCTAGTGATAGTCAACAAAAAAGAGAACCTGCCAAATTAGGGACTTTGCTGTCCCATTGACAAAATTAAAAGAAAGTAAAAAGAGCGATAAATATCTAGACCTTACTAGAGAACTAAAAAAACTATGGAGCATAAAGGTGACTGTGATACTAATTGTAATTGGTGCACTTGGAACAATCCCCAATGGATTGGTAAGAAGGTTGGAAGACTTGGAAATCAGAGGACTAGTAGATACCATCCAGACTACAGCATTATTAAGATAGACCAGAATACTGAGAAGAGTCCTGGAGACTTGAAGGGACTTGCTGTCACTCAAACTCTAGTGAGAAACCATCAGCTAATGCTGGTGTGAAAAACTCTTAAGAGTAAAATGATGATAATGATATTTATAAAAAAAAAAAAGCCGACTAAAGCTTTGGATTATAGAATCAACATTAATTTACCAAACAATAATAGCAAATTTAAAAAAAAAGATATCTCCGTTTCTGGCTGATTTCATATCAAAACTCAGCAATATTAATGAATAGAAGTGAAGTAGATTACATTGAAGCAGGATGACTTCGATATTTTTCTTCAGTAATAATGTTTAATTATACTTATTAGTAATGATAATCACTAAGACATTTTCATATCTAAGATTTTAAAAACTCCTAAACAATTAATGTTCAGGGTTTGTTTCCATGACTGTTATATTCACAACTTTTTTGTCATCAAAGAATTTAAAAAAAAAAAAAAAAATGAAGCATTTGTTGAAGTCATATTTTTTATAATGTCATCATCATCATCATCATATCGTGCTGGCAGCACGGATATCCCTGACCCTCTTTCGCCACTCCTCCCTATCGTTCATCGCCCTAGGTAGGTCTTCAGGACAACAACCTGTATCCTCACATAGCTGCTGAATGTACGTTCGTGCTGGTCGTCCTGCTTTTGCGCGGCCGTGTGTGGGGATCCATAAGAGTACATCTCTTATGAGTTCATCTCTGCTTCTCCAGCAATGTCCTGCATGTCTGGTTCGTCTAACTTGAATAGTTTTCGTGATAGGGGGCAGGTGGCCATACAGTTGGTGTCTTGTTGGGTGTTGCCGCCAGGACTTGTTGAGGATTGCACGCAGCATTCTTGTGTAATTGCCATCTAGTTTCTTCTCCAGCCGTTTTGTTAGCGTCCATGTAGTGCATCCATATAGCAGTATCGATGTGACCGCTGCCTGGAAGAAACTGCGTTTCATTTTATCGGTTAGGTCTGATTTCCATATAGTCGATAGCCTATTGATAGCTGTCCATGCTTTCGTTAACCTCGTTTCGATGTCCTTTTCGGTTGATTCGACGCTGCTTCCTAGGTACGTGAATTTGTCTACTAGTTTAAGAGGGGTTCCTTCTAGAGTGGAGATGTCCCCCGTTTGGTTATAGCACATATATTCCGTTTTATGTGCATTAACATGGAGGCCTATGCTTGCTGCTGTTCGTTCCAAACTATGCAGAAGTGTTTCGGCTTGGTCAGGTGTATTTGCCAGTATCGCTATGTCATCGGCGTAGTCGGCGTCGGTAATTGTTGTTGCGGGGTATCTTCTGCTTCTTTTCTTCGTCAGTTCGAAGCCATTCTCTTTGATTTTGTCAATCGATGTTCTAAGTACGTAGTCTAGACAAAAGATAAAGAGATACGGAGCCAGCGTGTCTCCTTGTAGTACTCCTGCTACTATGTCGAAGTATTCTGTGTCTCCATCTGGTGATCGTACTTTTACTTTAGTGTTTCTATAGAGAATCGTTATTGCCGCTACGGTTTCTTTAGGTATGCCGTACGCTAGTAGGATTTGTTCCATCTTTCCTCTGTGAATGGAGTCGAAAGCCTTGGTAAAGTCGACAAATATTAATGTCGCTTGTAGGTTCTTTGCCCGTACACCTTCAAGGATTCTGCGGATGGTTAATATTTGTGAGGTCGTAGATCTATTTCTTCGGAAGCCATTTTGGTTTTTTCTAAGTATGTTGTCGATTTTGGGTTCTATTCTGTTTCGTAGTAGGGCATTGTAGATTTTGGCAGCTATGGATGTAAGTGTTATGCCTCGGTAGTTTTTGGCTAATCCGAGGTCCCCCTTTTTAGGGAAGGGGAGTATGCATCCCTTCGTCCATCTATCTATCGGATTTTGATTGTATACTGCGTTGCAGTGTCGGAGCAGTATGTCGTCGAATTGTCTGGTCTTCCATACTTCCGGGGGAATTTCGTCCAGTCCTGCAGCTTTTCTATTTTTAATTTTTCTGAGAACCGAGTCGAGTTCTTCTTGTGTGAACGGTCCAAGTTTAATGTCTAATTGTTTGCTAATTATTCTGGTGATTGGTTCAGGCGTTATTTTTGGTGGGTTTCCAAGTAAGTTTTCGAAGTGCTGTTTCCACAGTTTTATTCTTTCTTGTTGGTTTGCTGCTTTAAGTTTTGCTTTGGCCGTGTTCTTTCTTCTGCTCACTTCGTTTATTGTTTGCCAGGCAATTCTAGATTGTCTATCTTCCACCGAGTCTCTAATCTTATCTATCTGATTTTGAATGTATTCTGTCTGTTCCTTTATATATATGCCTGTTAATTGATATTGTGCCGTTTTTAGTTTTAAGGCATTTGTGTTTGTTGGGTTTTTTCGATAGTTTTTGGAGGCTGTTTTCACTAGTGCACGTTTTTCTCTCACCGCTAAAGTTTCCCATGGGACTCTATATTTAGTTTTAATTTTTGTTGGAATGTATTTTGCTGCTGCCTCGAGGTGTGCATTGACGAAATTTTCGTATTCGTCGTTTGGTGTACTTTTTTCCGTCTTTTCTTGTAGTGTTTCGAATCTGTTTCTTAATTCTAATACGTATTTATCTCTTACATCTTTGTTGTTTAATAGGGCCCAGTCATAGTGTTTGGTGGTCGCTGTTCGTTTGTCGTTTTTTCGTAGGCTTAACCGTATTTTCGCCGTGACTATTCGGTGATCGGTGGACACACCCTCAAAAGAGGAGTATGCCTCGCAATTCAATGCACTATTCTTCCATTTCTTGTTTATAAGGACGTAGTCTATCTGAGCTTTAGTATTGTTTGCGTACGTGTATGTCCATAGTTTGCCCTCTCTTTTTTGGTAGTTTGTATTGAGGCATGCTAATCTATTTTCTATCATGAAATCTGTTAGATGTTGCCCATTTCTATTTGACGTGTTGTGGAGGCTGTTTTTGTTGTTTCCGTTTTTCCCGATTTGTGCATTCATGTCTCCGCCAATGACTAACATGTTGTGTTTCGGGATGCTACGCACTAATGAGGATAACTCATCGTAGAAGGTGACTATTTCATTTTCTTCACTAACATTGGTGGGGCTGTAGCATGAGACGATTGTTGCTCTGGGGTTTCCGTTAAATGTAGCTACCATCATTCTAGGTTGTATTTTCTCTATGCTATTAAGCGTTTTTAGTGCTCTAGGTCCTATAAGCAATCCTACCCCTCCCACTGCGGCGTTGACAGAGTTTTTCCATGCGGATACAGTGGCGAGCGACCATCCATTGCTAGTTTCGTGATATTTGATATCTTCTGTGTGTGTGTATCTGTGTTCTTGTATGCATATTATGTCTATTTTATGTTCTTCGGCCGATGCGATTAGCTCTGGGAGTTGTCCTATTCTATTTAAGGTTCTTACGTTAAATGTGGCTATTTGTAGTGTTTGCTTGCATTTTAGTAGTTTTGATTGTTTGAGCTCTGTAGCTGATTTTTCGAACACCGAGGCCAGGGCTCCAACCTCAGCAGGACGCGCCCCTTTTTTACCCGCGCGAAGAGCGATGCGGTTTGTGTAAGTGGTTTGAGTGTGGGTCATGGTTATCTTTCGATGGCTGTTTTATTCTCTTCTATAGAAGCCACTCTTATAGAGGAGCAGCTCCTTTTATAATGTAATTGGCTTTTATCATCCAAAATATGTATTTAGCACCGAGTGGCACAATGATTATTGGTATAGAAAAAGGAATTGTCAAACAGTATTTATTTCAGTTGCTTAAGTTCTCTTTGTAGTTTTGGAAAAGGTCTGAATCAGCTTTTCCTTGTGCTCTGTCCTACTGCCAGATATCTTGATATGATTTTGCAATGATTGAAAGAGAATGTGTATAAGCACCTGGGCAAGTTGCTCTTTCATAATTAACTAATCTAGCCAGGCAATAGCAGCAACACAGATGCTCACAAAAGTACTAATAAAATACTTTACACTTCTGCGTACATATCCTTGATGTTCTGAAAACCTTCCATATCTGACAGAAATGGATTATTTTGTTTACAGTGTCTAATTTTTGGAACTCCCTTATTCTTGCCCTGAATGAAGGAGTCAAAATGTTTATCAAGAAATGACCAAACAATTTATGACAGGCACAAAAAGGTGACAACAAGTTGTGAAATGATATGTAAACAAATAGGACCCCCTACCTATTTTTTGGTGGGGAGGGACTCTACTTCTATTCTAATGTTTCATAAATTCAGTAACATACTTTTATATCAGTCATATAAATGACATATTCTGCATGGCTGATTCAGACAAGGTTTTGTAATACAATAGAAAGAAATATGTAAAAGTCTTTGTTGTTTACTAATTACCCTTGAGAACATTACTGATTACAATTAAGAAAATCATTGTTGGAAGTACTAAGTACAATGACTTTAAATTTAATTACATACTACTTGGCCAACATAGAAAATCACTTCTTATGATTTTATATACACGCATACACACACTGGTGGGGTGCTAAAAATTCTTGGCCTGACCAAGAATGGAATCACACTTATTTTATTTAAAATATTTCTAGTAATGGTTAAAGAAAAAGTATATGTTGAACTCAAGATAAATGTGTAGAAAATTATCTGTTTTTTTGCTTCAGGTTATTTCATTCTTTGTCAACTCAAGAACTTCTCAGCATCTCTTCATAAATAAACACAAATACTCACACTTTCAATTAATAAGGGGGATTTACCCCCCCCCAACCCCCCACATAAATGTAAACTTCACTTTGTTTTAGAATTGGTTTAAAGTAAAAATTATTCTAATCTTTTAAAATATTTGTTTTGAGGCTATTCAGAATGATGGCAAATCAGGACTCCAGGCTTGAACTGAGGTCTATCATCAAATTTTTGCTGTCCGAGAAGTGCAGACCACATGAAATTTTCATATGAATGTGTGATGTGTTCAGAGAAGCATGGTTTAGTCCAAAAAAAAAAAAAACTTTACAGATAAGTTAAGATGGGTTTGCCACTACCAGTCTGAGTTAAAAAGAAAGTCCATGGAATGAAAACACACTGATTCTCTGCTAAAGAAAAAGTTCTGGTAGCAGCAATCAGTTAAGAAAATCATGCTGACAGTTTTCTGGGGCATGAAATGACCTATCCCTGTTGATTTCCTTGAAAAAGGTACACCTGTAAACAGTACCTCCTATTGCCAACGCTTTAGATAATATTTCATTTTATTCATTGAATGACCTTTGTATAATCAGAATTAGAACATCTACTGATCATTAAAAAAGAAAAAAAAAACTAAAATGGTAATAAATTCAGTGATAAGTGAAATTGCTTAATGGATAAAAACTGTAGTGTTAATATAATGATGTAAAAGAAATTAATATAATGATGTAAAACAAAAAAAAGGTAAAATTGCAAATGAGTTTCATGGCACTCATCATCAGGTGAGATCCATTGCTCATATATATGTATTTACCAACTCTCCCAATTAAACAGAATGTGACACAAGGTCATTTTAAATGAGGTTTAACAGGTTTGAACTCAGAGTTTTACTTCTAGTCTTGTTAAAGAGCTCAGTTTGCTCTGCTATTTTTCCATACCTAGCAGTTACATCACTTGCAATTCATTTTGAGGCTTTTACACTTGAATGTGTGAGTGTTTATATATTTCTAATGTAAAAACATTTTTTTTTTCAAATTTGTTCGTGAAAAATGTGTATATTTCGTTGCAAAATTAACTGCATTCTTAATACTTTCACTTTTTGATGATTATTTTTTTCTTATGATGACAATATTTAAGTTTTAAGTGCCACCAGAATTCATAACTATGATCTTATCATATTTACCAACCCCTCCGCTCGGGCAGGATATGACACAAGGTCAATTTTTAAGCGGAGTTTAACAGGTTTGAATTCAGAGTTTTCTTTCTCCTAGACTAGTTACCTCACCAAGGCTGAAGAACTTAGTCTGCCCTACTATTTACCCATAGCTGGAGGGAGAATAATTGGATTCATACCTTTCCCAAGGGTATTAGTGCAATGTGAAATGCAATCAGTCAGGTCCAGGATTTGAACTTGTGTCGCTGAGTCCATTTCCTGCGATGATAACCATTACACCACGGGCACCTCCATTTAACTATGATCCTATCAGTGAGACTGAACTGTACCAAAAAGATTTTTGGGAATCTACATGTCTCTGAAAGTATCAATGACTTCATTAGTTTTACATAGGCCTGTTTACTTTTGGAGCGTTAAAAAGCTCATCTAATTTGTTAACCTTTTAACACTCACAATTCTTCATATGTATTATTTCCCTTTCTACTACATTTATTTTCAAGGATGATAATATTTTGTAAACTCAGTAACTTTTAAAACCTGATTTCAGTCAAGTGTCATTTTTGCTATTACTTTAGCAGAACAAGACAGAACATAACAAAATTTAAGTACATTATATTGTTTGGTGATCAGTCACTTGCTGTGGCAGAAGAAATTTTTTTTGCTTGGTAAATGAAGTCAGTTATATATAAGTGTTAGATATTTATCAATACAAAAGATATTTTCTTGGTGCTAGAATTACATTTATATTTATTACTTACATTACCAGATATTTGTCTAAAATTTGTTCTTATGATAGAAATTACTTACAATTCATTGAAAATGCCACAGTGAATATGTCCTTATATTGTAGGTAGTAATCACTGAGTTTTACATGTTAAAAATGTTATATTCTTGATCTGGAGGAGTCCCTGTGGTATAATGGCTAAAGTTGAATTGCAACCTCAAAGTACCCGAGTTCTAACTCCAGTTGTGTAATTTATTACATTCATTTTCAGACTAATACCCTTAGGAAAGGTGTAGAACCCCCTTGTTCCCCCAGCTATGGGTTAAATAGTATAACTACTGTTTTTCTTCAAGGATGGCTAGGGCATTAAATAACCTACAAAAGCTTATATGCATTTAAACAAAGAAACCATACCAAACCTGTTACTCATTATTGTCCTATTGTGTTAGTCAACTTACTATTTTTGTATTATGAAGGTCACTATGATCAATTTTTTGTATGTATACTACCATAACACCACAAAATTGTAACATTAAAGAGATCTTTGTTCAATAGAATTACTACTTTAACCTAAAGAGGAATGTAACTTAATAATAGTATGTAAGGATGGGAGTCTTTGGGCTCACAAGGATCATTACAGTTTCTCAAGGGAGAGAACAATTATAAATTACTGCCTCTTATTTATTTATAATTATATAAATTCTGTCAATAGGATGTAATTTAATAATCAACTTAATAGTTGCTGAAGACAGCTTTTAATCAATATATATAAATTTAACATATAACTTCGTCTGTTTGTAATTTTTACCCTGATTTTCAATGCACAACAAACAGATGAACTGTTGAAATTTGCTAAATTGAATTTTAGGATAAAAACTGCATTTGATACTCAAGGCTCAATTTTATTCTACTTACACTAGGAATATTTTGTTTGTTAAAAATTACTGAAACCCAATAATGGGGTGGTGGAGTAGCAGTAAAGTCAGTGGGCAGCAATAAGGGCGGGGGGAAACATTGTCTACATAAATGATTCAGTGGCCGTTATCAATGAAAATTTTCATTCGTCTTTTACTTCTAAACTTTATGCAAATGCAAAGTTTTGGATTTTTTTTTAAAGGAGAGAAAAAAAAAAGTTTTATTTAAAACAAAAAAAACTTGTTCATGCATATATACAGAAAAGGCAATATTTTTTTTCTACGTACATTCTGTCAGATTCAACTCATTTTTTTCCTAATATATATATATATATATATATATATATAACACGCACACACATACATAAAATGCATTTTGTATTTTTATCATTGTTAATTTTTCTTTTTTCTTTTCCAGGTAAGTTGAATATTGCTGTAATATTTTGCTGAAGGGTAATGTTTATTTTCTTTTTTTCTCTTGTGATTCATAAAATATCAGCTACAACTTTCCTTTACATAAAAAAGTTAACTCTTGTTCATTGATTAAACCGAACAGAAAACTGTTCAATAAGTTCAGTCATGTTTATTTATCACCAATAATGTTGGGTAGGATATGCTCTTGATTGCACAGCAAAGCAGAATATCTAATTGGTAAAAGTTGTAATTCATGTTGCTTATTAGCCATCAGAAAACATTGTTTTTGTTTTCTTTAAGCATATAAACTGATATCTTGGCTTTATTCAATCTTTTCAGTGGTGTCTTTTCATCTAATAATTGTAATCAGTGGAGAAAATTCATAGAAATGTTAGAATTTTTCTAAGATGATTTTTATTTATATATATATATATATACACACACACACCATAATTATTTGTATATAACATGTACTCCTAACTTGGGGTTGCAGAATTCTTGTGTATAATACACAGACATTTTAGAATTTGTATTTGTTCAGGATTTAATCAGTTTTTACTGACTAAAAATAATAATTTATGTAGTTTGTTATTTCTTAAAACAGAAATTTACTCATTATTTAAAGCAAACACACATACATGTTTCCATAAAAATACAAGCTTACGGTGAATATAAGCTCACATTAGGAAAAACAAAATTATAAACTAACACGCATTCCTGTGGATATATCTCTATAACAGTGAAAAACATCTTTGTTTACATTATAGATATAAATTTTGGTATTCCGTGCCAAATATAATGAGGCATGTGTCCACAAAATGTTAATCATATAGTTTTTGTGTATAACATGCATCTATTACTTTTGGGCTGAAAAGTCTTGAAAAATAGTGCATCTTACACATGCACAAAAATCGTGTGTGTATGTGTGTGTATATATATATATATATATATATATATATATATATATATATATATATATATATAATGTAGAAGTTCTTTAATTACCTCTTTTTGTTGTTATTAGAGTAAGACAACATTTCACTTGCTCACTTGGAGTTATGCTGAGCATGTTCCATGTTATCATAACAAGAGATTTTCTCATTACTTAATTTGATCAACTCCTTGAAATGGAATATTTTGATGTCTTAAAAAAGTATTTCACTCATGCATTATATATATATATATATATATATATATGTGTGTGTGTGTGTAATCTCCTGTATACATTGTCTTTGTTATATTTGACTGTTAAAAGTGCTTTATTTATTTTCCTTTATTATTTATTACTGACCTTCCTGTTTCTTGAATAAATTCAGATGCAACTAAGCTTTGGTTGTGGGGGTGATTTTTTTTTTTTTTTTTTTTTTTTTTTTTTGGTTGTTGTTCTGTGAAGTTGTCAAGCAGGCACTGTTGCTCGGTGCATCACAATCTTTCCAACCCACCTCCATTACATTTTGCATTGCACAGTACTCAGCTAATCTTAGTAAATATCCATCCTGCAAAAAGTTAGTGGAAAGTTGTTGATGCACTGTGCCTGTCTTATGGAGACAAAAGAGAAGTAAATTCTCATCTTGTAAAGTGGGAAGGAGGGTGGAAGGCTTCTTTTTACTACTGATGTTGTTGATGAGGAGGAGTTAGAGGCCACCAATGATGATGGGTGGGTGGTGGAGAGAGTATGAAGGTTGGCTGCTAGAATTGACCCAATTTTCATTCATTCAGTCTTAGATTTATTCATTCATTTATCCATTATTCATTCAGCTTTTTTTTTTTTTTTTTTTGTTAACTATTTAAGTGGAGAGAGAAGAAAAGAAAGTGAAGACCTTAGTAAAAGAAAATCATTCTGTCTCCACCCAGAGAAGTTTAATTTTAATCTACCCTTGAAATAAAACTGAACAAATGGCATTTATTTGATAAAAAAAATTTGCCTTTGTGTTTTAAAGTATTTGATTATAAAAGTTAGAGTATTTGTTGCTTATATAAATTAATTCTTTGTACAGGTCAACACTTGATTTTCTGTCAAGAAAAGATTTTATGTTAATAGGACAAGTAATTAGGCCAATAAAGCACAATATTTTTTGATGATTGATATATATGTGTGTGTGTATGTATATATATATATATATATATATATATATATAACAAAACTAACAATGTCTCTAATATCCTATAAACTAAGTGTTTGTCAGGCTAAAATACTGAACACCTTAGTTTTTGTAGTTAATGAGCCAACAAATTAGACTCGGAAAATTCTCTATTTTATAATGCATAAAACATTACAGGAAACTCTCATTAAAAATCCCTCATATCAAGTAAAATGAGAATTGGTCAGCTTAAAGTTATGAGAAAACATCCACCATTTATTACGTTGAAACAAAAAAGAAAAATTATGTATTTTTCTTTGAGTGTAGTTTCAATTTGATTCTCAATGGTCTGATTACCTGATTTGCTCCTGGGGGTACTACTAATGTAGCTTATCTTGAGCAGGATTAGCCTGGCTGAACCCTTTCTCTCCTGGTCTACATGGAATTTGAATTCAGAGTTTTCCTCCTCTTAAACTAGTTACTCTACCAAGGTTAAAGAGTGTTGTCTGCCTACTATTTATCTATAGTTTGAGGTAGAATAATGAATTTATGCCTTTCCAAAAGGGTATTTACACAATGGGAAATGTAAACAGCCTTGTTCAGGTTTTGAACTTCACCTCCTATGATAATAACCATTATTCTCTGCACAATCCAATTAGAATTTATTAAATAAACTCATAGCCCTTTTACTCATGCACAAATTAACTTTCACTTATGTATAAGTTCAGTATAACAAAAAAAATAAGTCATTACTTAAGACAATTAGGATAAGGATCTGTGCACTCTTCTTGGTATTGCCCAGTCAGCTGAGGCTGTTGAATACAATGACTGTATCTCTGCAGAGGGGTAAGACTCTTCCCCACCACCGA
Source organism: Sepioteuthis lessoniana (assembly GCA_963585895.1). Classification (NCBI taxonomy): domain Eukaryota; kingdom Metazoa; phylum Mollusca; class Cephalopoda; order Myopsida; family Loliginidae; genus Sepioteuthis; species Sepioteuthis lessoniana. Next base: position 123,887 of record CAUZXS010003990.1, on the reverse strand, counting down.
TTGTCTTGGATATGACACTAGATAATCTGATGGTGAGGTTACAGTAATGCTGCAGCTCAAGGTAATACGGAGTACCTCTTCATTGTCATCATTCCCAGATCCACTCTGGCCTGGAGTGGTAGCACCTGATAGGGTCCTATCTATGAGTCAAATAGAACTGTGTACTTATGCTGAACTGATTTGTTTGAAATAGATCAGTTTTGACATTTAACTGTGTAAACAAAAAAACTATACTTATGCTAAACTGAATAGCTTGTAATAGAAATGTTTTTGGCAATTAAATTGTGTACTTATGCTAAACTGAATGGTTTGAAATAAAATTGTTTATTTGTATAAAAATGGATTTGGCATTAAATAAACTATAAAAGTTGATATTCCATAAAACCCAAACAAATAATCTTGATATTTCCAAGTTAATTTCACTGTGCTGTTTATGCAGCAGAAAGTTTGGTTTGTGGATTTGTCATTTGTCTGTTCTGATCACCAGATCAGATATTCAAATCTGGACATGATTCAAGTGTTGATATTACATATATTTGCTTTTAGTATTGCCAAAGTTTGAGAATCAAAGAAACATAGAGAAAAGAATCAAACTGTTCATTATTATTGTATGATGATCTCCTTTTTATGTAATAATCTAACATTATTTTCATTTCATTTTAATAATGTATTGGTTTATCTAATGAATTATTATTAGATACTTATTGTTAGACACTGTGATAATTATCATTTTAGGAAATGGAATCAGCAACCTGAATTCAAATTCTGGATGAGCTTGTTTGCATTTCACTTTGTGTTAATGCTTTTGAGGAAGGGATGAATTTGTTAGGCAATCAGTCCTGGAGAAGGGAATTCAGATGAGTTTTTCACTGTGTAAAAATTAACCACGTATTGAAGGGGTTGGGGAGTAAAAATTACCTTGTCACATCATGACCATGATGAGAATTCCATCTTTTTTTAAAAATCTTGTTTGTTTTTTTTGTTTTTTTTTCTAAATTAAAATTTTTTTTTTGTTAATAGAATTCTCCTGTCTATATATCTCCCACATTCAGAACTGATATTTATACACTTAGTATTCTTGTAAAATATCATCATAAACATTTTAAAAAATTACTCTTTATCACTGAGACAACGTCAAAAAATTTTGATTCTGGCTACAATTCTTTTTCTGTCACTTATAGAAGAACACATTTCAATTTTCAGTTAAGGTCATTCATTCATTGAATTGGAAAAAAAAATCTAATAAAATGTTTATAAATTTATGGTTTACACATAGTACACACAGATATACTAATATTAATAACAATGTGTGTTGTGTATGTTTTTTATTCACTTAAAAATGTTTCTTTGTGTGTTTATGTTTGAATCTATTCATCTCTGTATTTGTATCTATTTCTTGTGTGTGTGTGTGTGAGTGTGTATGTATATATATATATATATGTGTGTATATATATATATATATATATATATATATATATATATATATATATATATATGTGTGTGTGTGTGTTCACTTACTCACATGTGTATCATTTTAATAGAATTGAACTTAATTTTGTTAGCCGCTAATGAGCTACTATGAAATGAATGGTTGTAGATCTTTTGAACATAAACCAATTTGAAGAAATTTGCTTGAAGACACTCATTATTTACTCATGCAATTTAATTATAATTTGAACAATTTTCCTTCAAGTATGTTCACTGCTGTGCTTAAGAGGCCTTGAGCAATTGCTATATTGTGATTACATTTCACATAACAGAAAAGTCAAAATAGAGTTATGTACCTTGGATTTTATCTTCCTCTAAAATATTTCTTTAGGTCAAGTTTAAGATCAGTAAATTGAACATTTTATTTGAATTTTGATTTCTTATTACAGGTTGGGATTTTTAGAAGCTATGAGAGTTTTATATACACACACACACACACACACACACACACACACACACACACACACACACACACACACACACACACACACACACACAATTTAGTTTGGAATGGAAATATAACAGTGAGGATCAACTATACATGTACAGTAGCAATTCAGCTGTTGAATGATTTGACATGTATGTATATGTGTGTGTGTGTGTGTATGTATGTATGTATGTATGTGTGTGTGTGTATATATATATATATATATATATATATATATATATATATATACTCACATAATTGTGATTAAAATCATTGAGATTCAATGCTAAAATAATTTTTAATTAGTAAAATCTTTACAATATTCTATGCCCCAAATTGCTGAGATATATTAGAATATTTTGACTATAGAATAAGAAAATTATAAAAACTCATGATGAGTCAAATATTAGCTCACTTGAGGATCAGCAATGTGAAACTCACTTGTGAGTTTTTAACTTGTTTTTACCAATATCCTATTTCATTGTTGAAATTATTTTTATTATGTATCATATATGTGTGTGTGTGTGTGTGTGTGTTTAAATTGAAACTTTTCAGATATTGATTATTATCCAAGAGGTAATAAAAAGGATTAAAATGGATGTATTCTTTAAGAAAGAAAAATTTGCAAAGAGCGATATTGCAAGATTGGAAGCAAAGCAACATGAATTCATTTTTGGAAATTTTCTTGGGATGAATTATTATTATTATTTTTTTTTTTTTTTTTTTTAATTGCTATTAATTTTTTTTTTTCTGTCTTGTTGCTTTGTATCACTGGGTCAATACTCTTTTTTATCAGTAGAGTAAATAGTATGAAATCTAAAATAAAGAATTTTTTTTTTTTTTTTTTGAATTTTTTTTTACTGATAAAAAGCAACAATCTTAAGATAGAGGAAAGCTTGTAATCATAGTGGCAATTCTTCACCAAAAAAAAAAAAAAAAAAAAAAAATAGTAATTTAAGACTACTAAGGGGGGTATTAAAACAAAAGGTGGCTTAGAGATGATTAATTTTAACAGCATATCTGGTGTTATTTAATGCCAAAAAGTTAGGGAAATGCATATGACTTTGAAAATTGGAGAGGGTCGGCTAGACAAAATAACTACAGATTTGAATTCCACTTAATCCTGGAAGATTTTGAGCTGTAGTGGTTAAGGCTACATCCATGAAATATGATCCGAAATATATAGTATACAAGTTAACTAACTTTTCGTAGTGTTTACCATAGCAGTTTATTGACTGTATGTGTTGTGACAAAAAGCAACAAAATAAAATGGCTTAAAACTAGTAATGAAATAATACTAACTAGCAGTACCTGTGAAAATTCCACTTATACAACCTAATCAAAGAGGAATTATTTACATAGGGGAAAAAAACCCAGGACCCCTCACTCCTTTTATGTATTACACTGTTTAATAATATTAACAAAAGCATTCTTGTGTTCTGGATATGGCACTAAATTGTATCTGATAGTGAAGTTCCAGTTTTTGAGATCTTGGGAGTGTGAAGTACACCTCATTCTACCAAGTTGTTGTACTTGTTAGAATCTATGAGTCAAATAGATCTGTTTAAAAATTATTAGTATTAGATAGGAATGCTTGATACCTTACAATTGTAGATTATTTGTTATAAGAATAGTTACTTGAAGCTGTAATTGTTTACTAAGGATTCATTATTAGTTACTTGAAACTATGTAATTGTATAAATTATAAGTATAAGATAGAAATACTTGATCTTATATAACCATGTACAAAAACTCTTAACAACTACACAAAAAATGTAAATGTGAATGCAATTCTCTTGGCATAAAATAACCCTATAAAAGTTGACATGCTTGTTAAGATCAAGCAGTCAATAAAAATGAATCTTTCCTTTATTTTACTCATTTGTCTCTCTATCTTACTGTTTCCCCCTTTCTTTAATTTTTCCTCCTTTTATTTCATTGAAGCAGACAAAAAGCATTTGATCTATAACATTATTGCTTACACTTTCTTTCTTCCTTCTTATATTTGTTTCTTTTTTTCCTTTCTTATATTTAGTGTATTTGTTTTCTCTTTCTTCTCTCACAATCAAAATAAATTGTTTATCTGAGGTGATAACAGGCTAGAACATTGGAACTAATGTATTTATATCTTATTTTATTGATATTGATTGATAATGAAGAATATATTAACTCAATGTGTTATGATAAAAGCAACAGTAATGAGATGTAGTAAAACTAGTAAAAAAAAAAAAAACTATAATAGTTAAATAAGAAAGTTGTAAAATTAGTTTTCATCTTTAACATGTGAAGATATAGATATTCTGCTGCAATTTTGCATTTTTAACAAAGATTTTTGTAATGAACTTCTATAATGAGAAAAGCAATCTCACACTACACATAGTTGAATACATTTCCATAGTAATTTATTATTTTTTCAGTTACCAAAATGATTTGCTCTTTCACTCAAGTTGTCATTCACATCTAGAAGTCTCTTTGATGTGCTATGAATAAAAACCAGCTGACATTCTCTTAGCATCGTTCCTACTTCTTTATAGTTTTTTTTATTTTTTTTACTTTACTTATCTGTCATCTATTGTAACTACTCTAGTCCTTCCTTTGAATGCATCCCTCCATTTTTCAATGGGGGAAAAAACAGAAGAAGGGGGGACCCCCCCCCAAAAAAAAACCCCAACAAAAAAACAAACGAATATGTGAAGGAGAATCTCACACCAGCATATTCTGCATTTTTATCATTCAGGTTTTTCAGACTATTGTATTCATCTTTATTGTTATGTTCACCATGTTTTGGTCAATCTTCAAGTGTTTCTTGGTTCAGGAGCCTACATAGAACTTCAAACCATGTCCTTTATTTAATGCATGCAGGTCACTTGCTCTGATTCCACTAACCATAACTGGTTACAAGTGTTAAGTATTCCTGTATTATTACTCACCTGCTGTCAGGATTGAACCTGCTGGACAAACAGCATAATGGTTGTAGGCATTGGTTCTCTAAGCTTCTAAGAAACAATCATCTGGAGGTTGCAGGTTCAATCCTGACTGCAGGTGAGTAACAATACAGGAAGGGTTAACACTTTTACCTGGTTATGGTTAACGGAATCAGAGCAAGCAACCCCTGTGGATTAGATAAAGAATATGGTTCGAAGTTCCATGTAGGCTTCTGAGTTTGACAAGAAACACCTAAAGAAGGCTGGAAGATATATCAGCCGAAATGTTGTGAATATAACAATAAAGATGAAGACAATTGTTCAGAAACCCTGAATGATAAAAAAACTTCATCTCAGAAATTCAGACAACTGATATTCTGCATATAGTGTATGTATGTATATGTATATATATATATATATATATATATATATATAGCCATTCAATTTATTTATATGACTGACTGGAATTCTATGTTGACTGTGCAGTCATTTGTGTGTGTGTGTTTTTTTTTTTTTTTTTTTTTTTTTGTTTAAATATTATTTGCTATCTGCAGTCTATAAATTTGGCGTGAGTGCATTTATCTGGTTTGTCTATCATCACTCTGTCCCTTACAAATGAATAACATGTATAGACATCTATCTGTCTATCTCAGACAGCTGGATGTTTTTTTAGCCAGCATCTTGGTTGACTGTGGGCCCACCCTCGTATACCCCTGCTGTTGTATGATTGCCTGTAGTGTAGGCTTATGTGTGGGTTTCCCTTCTAGCCATGTGCTAAGACTGACTATGGAAAATAAATAAAATTAAAAAGAAGAAAGAAAAAATCCTATAGCAATAACAAAAAAGTATGTAAAAGATTTTTTTTTTCCTGCTCCCATCAACTTCATTCTTTGCACTATAGAGGGAGGGTGGAAGGAACAAATGTGAAAGAAGAAAAAATGATGCTGAATTAAGAAAGATATCTTCATCCCTCTTAATCTCCCACCCAGAACCCATCCAACTTGTTCACTCTTTTACCCTATCCCAGTCAACCATCTAGTCAGTATTATGCTGTAGTTACCCTTTAATCTCAAAGAAGTCAATTCACTCCTCATGGATGCTCCATATCTGCGGCCTTGTGCTCTACTTAGCTAAATTTGGCGAATATCAGTGAATGCTTCATTGTTGAGTATTGATTAATGAGCTAATCTTGAAGACCATCACTATTTTGTTTGTTGAGTTTGATCTTTATTAGATATTCTAGACTTGTGATCTTGTGCCTTATTAAACATGCTAGATATCTAAGTTCCTTTCCAGTTGAGTAAACATTATCAAGTCAGTCTTGTAGACCATTACTACTGTAATGAATTTGTTTCTCTGATAGACCCTACACCCGTGGCCTTGTACCAGGTTTAACTAAAGCTTATAAAATACCTATATTAACCAATCCACTGTAGGTTATCCAACTTTCTTATTTTGAGTTAGCTCCCTTTAGTACTGATTATTACTACTATCAATACTAGTATTGCTAAATGCTTACTCGAGTTTTCAGTCGTTTATTTTTTCTTTTTAAAATTCTTCCTTCCTCTGTGTGGAATCCCCAGTCTGTTATTCCAACCTAACCCTAACACAGTGCCCTCTCTCTATCTCTCTCACACACACAGACACACACTCAGAAGTGTTGCTTCAAAGTTTCCAACTTAAAAAAAGAAAAAACTTAAAACTTCCAGACCTCCTTTGCCATCTCTACTGGCTACTCTACCATATGTACCCCCATTGGCCAGTTGGTCATCTCTGTCTTGTCCCTATTACCTTCTGATTGGACCAGCTGTCTGATTTGTTTTAGGCAACAGGCCAGGAGTGTAGTACTCCCCCCTATCTTAGTTATTTTTGTTTCTGCAAGTTAATGTTTTTCATATGTAGCCAATGAGAAGCGTGCCTGAGAAAAAGAGTGTGGAAGAGGGGTGCCTGACTGTCTTACCTTTTTTTTTTTTCCTTTTTTTTTTTTTTTTTTTTTTCTTCCTTCTCTCTCTAGAGTTGCTTGACTACTATTGACTTGATTTCACTGTAGGATGGTGGGGGACTGGTGGCATATGTACCAAAACTAAAAGAGAAGATAAAGAAGTTCTAAGAGGGAGAAGAAAAAAAAAAAAAAAAAAAAGAGGATTTTTTGGTAAACATGAAGTAAGGAGAGGCTGGATACACATTCCTCTTCAAGTGTTCAGTGTGAGCAGACCTTGTGAGGAGCTATTATAGTGGCTCCTGTGGTCTAGAGATAGCTAGGATTAGCTAGCTTTATTGTCCAAAAGTCTGTCCCTATGTCACACACTCACTTGTCCACATATTCAGACATTCATTTTTAACTCCCTTCATATTTTATGCCCCTAAATTCCCTTGGTTAGTTAACTGTTATTAATTTACTCCTGTTTTATTGGTAATTTGTTAGTAGTTGCCACTGTTAATACAATTGTTGTTAATATGAACATCTACATTTATTATTAGTACTACTATATTATTGTAAATATTAATTCGACCAAAACTTCAGAAATTACTAAATGACTTTACCGTATGCCTTCTGCTACTTCGTCATGTGTAACTTGAGCGAAATTTGGAAGTTGCAACCAGCTGATTGGTATCTGTGGTTCTCTCCCCCCTGTTTGTGATATGAAGATGACAGCCAGTCAGCAGTTATTGTTGATGAGGATGGAGAGGCAAGATGAAGACTCTGCTAGTCAAGCTGAAAGCCACTGACCAGCACTAAGTCACTTTAATTTAATATTTATTTATTTATTTATTTATTCACTATTTAAATGCTGTGCTGACAGTGTATTTCATCATGGCTAACCGTTGATCGGCAGGTCTTTCAGATGCCCATTGTCCATGACAGTAGCAACCACACATGACCTGACCATTAGCCTTTCCATAATCATCTTTTTGGTTATATCACTGCCACCACAAACCCTCAAATATATACACCAATTTTGGTTTAGTCTGCTCTCGGCACTGTATTGGACTCTCACCTCATTCACTTCAACTGTTGAAGGAACTTTTTTCATGGCCAGTGGTACTATTTTGGTAACTGTCCAACAAGTTTGTCTATTCTGGACTTCTTTCTATCATTACGGCTAAACACTTGCTTTAACATTTTTTCTTTTCATGTGACCAAAAAAAAAAAATTTTTTTTTCTTCTAGTTTGCTCTTCCTCTTTATTTAAAAAAAAAATCATTAAGAAAAAGGAAGAAAGGAAAAACTCAAAATTTCCCACCTTTGAAGAGAAAAAAGAAGACTTAAACGTCAACATTGGTGACATTTATTACCTGTGTCATTCATTCATCTTAAGCGATGGCTTGTCTTGTTCAGAAATCCTCTTCTGGAGTGGGTAAGTTTTCTCTGGATGTCCATAAACTCTGTACCTGTGATTTGTAAACATTTGTCTGACCTTGTGAGTGGAGTTTCCCTCAAGCCTATCCAAAATCCCAACCCAGAAAGTTAACTCTGATCAAGCGGGGAAAAGTCGATTAGAAGGAAAGATGTCTGTATTTATGTCTATACATAATTAGCCTAATTGAAAGTAAGAAGAGAGGAGCTATTTTGTAAGAAAATGGAAGAATTTTTGGTGTGGCTTTTATGAAATGTTCTTAAGTTATTTTTTTTTTTTTTTGTTTTCATTAGAGATAATCCAGTTTTTGTTTTGAATTAAGCTATCTGGTTCTTACCATAAAGATATAGAATATTTGTGTGTGTACCCATCTATCAAATTTGATAGTACTCAAAGCAAAGTTACAGCCAGAAAAACGGATAAAGTTCATAGAAAATAAAATAACTTCCTTATGTAAAATGGCTTTTGGTGTTGTTTTTTATTTTCAATATTATTACTATTTTTTAAGAAAATTATTTATTCCAATAATAGATATATTTACATTTTGAGTTTAAGCCAAAATGCTGGCCAGATATCTTCAAATAACTGAAGTGCATTCTTAATTTTGTTGTAGATAATGTTAAACTTATATATATATATATGTGTGTGTGTTTTTTTAATTACCTGGTTTGTAAGGTATAAAAATATTCATCATAGTAAATTGTTTTAATACATCTTGGTTTTATTTGTAAGTATTTGTTTTGTGTTTCTATTTTCATCAGCTGGTGTAGGATATTAAATTTCTCTCTCTTCTCTCTCTCCCTCTCCTTTTTTTAACTGCTAAGTTTAAGATCTATAGTTTTTGTTTTGATATTCATTTTTTGTCACCTAAAATCTCTACAAAAGTTGTATTATACTTTTATAATTTAGTTCATAAATACTATTTTGTGTTACTGAATTGTTTTAAACAGTATTGCCTTTCTTTTTAGGACTCTGTTGATATAGTATGCGAAAAATACTTTTTTTTCCTTCCTTTTCCTTGACAGTTAAATTTTAATAATTTTTGGAAGTTTTTGTTTGTTTTATTTTTATAGTAACATATTATCTTTGTATCGCATGCTTCAAGTGATAGCTTTACACCTTATTATTAGTTTAATATATTGAAGATTATTAATGTGATGTCTCTTGTTGATGCAAAAGTTAGAGCTATCTTAATTATCAACCAAGGATATCCGTAGAAATGTCATGTACACATATACAAAATGTAATGATATGGCATTTGTAGTTTTCAAGTTAGTTTGATCTATCCATCTTTCCACTAGTTTTTATCATGTGTGTGTATGTGTATATATATATATATATATATATATATACGTACACACACACACACACACACACAGAGTATTACCCATAAATAAGTAAATGTCTGTTTACCAATTTTTTCTTTTTATTTCCTTATATATATATATATATATATATATATATATATATATATATGATTAGGATTTTTTTATTCTCTGTAGAACATTATACTATCAAAACAGGTATTATTAAGGATTATTTATTATCAATCTCTGTATCACTGAACCTTTGTAATCCAAAATAAAATTGTATAACTATATATAAAATGTGCTTAGTTTGGGACTGTGAAATATCCATATTTTTGATTACAGCCTTTCAATCCTGTTGAGTTTGGTAATGAATAATACTTATTAATACTCTTTTTGATTAAATATTGGTGATCTTGTATATATATATATATATATAATACTCATAAATGTTGGTGTTGTGTGTGTATGTATATATATATATATATATATAATGGTCATAAATGTTGGTGTTGTGTGTGTGTATAAATGTTGAAGTATATAGTTTTTTCTTTCTTTATTATTTTTGAATTATTTTATAATATAGCTGATTGGAATATCTTTAAAAATATATCTTATCTCCATGGCAAATGATAATTTCTATTACAAAAAGGCTTTGGTTAGCATGTTATGTTTGTTATTACTTTTTAAGTAGTGTGTCTTTCCTCTTAAATCTAGTTTCTTTTTATTGTAACTGTTCAGATTGACATTCATTAGTTTTTAGTAAATTGTTAAGGTAGCTGTTGTGTTAAGCCAGACTTCTGGGGAAAAGGAGGTGCATGTTCAAGTCTTGCCAGATGCTTACTTTTTATTTCTAATCTTGACTGTTTACTTAATGAATGTAGAATGATCATATGTGAAATTTTTGTAAAAAAACAACAGATTAAGATGAAAAAAATACTAGTTAAAAATATGTTATTAAAAAGTTATATTTGTAGTGAATAAATAGTTACATGGCATTTACCTATATTTTTGTGTTTGTGAATTAAAGTTTAATTTTTCAAGATATAATTAATATGCTGTATTTGATAGTAAAATAATCTTTTTTTTCATAATGATAATGATTGATATTCTGTGGTCTTTTATTCTTAAATATTCATGCACCTTTGTCTAACAACTTGCTTTTTTAGTACATGTGGGAATGTGTGTGTGTGTATATATATATATATATATATATATATATATATGTGTGTGTGTGTATGTGTGTTTTACAGTGTTAATGTGTGTACACATTTTATATTTGTTTTCTATATCTTATATAAGATAGCACATTGTCACCTGGTTTTAAAATTGGTGCACTTTCTCTTATGTGTGTTGGTCTGTACCCAGTTTTTGTTTAATGAGTAAATTATTTATTTTCAATTACATATTTAGGATATATAATAATGTATACTTAATTTAGGTGTCAGAAATGTTGGTTTTTGTGTGTTAGATACCTTCTTTATCTAAATCTCTCCATCTGTCCCTGTTTTCTCTTTCACCATCCAACCATCTCTCTGCTCCTTTTTTTTTCTCTTTCTCTCTCAACATCCAATCATCTCTTTGCTTCTCTCTCTCTCTCGCTATTTTTTGCTCTTCTTTTCTCTCTTTCCATCCAACCATCTCACTGCCCCTCTTTTCTTTCTCTTCCCTTCTTTTTTCTCTCCGTCCATCCAACCAACTCTCCTTTTCTCTTTTTTTCTCTTCATCCAACCATCCATCTCTCTGACCTGTTTTTTTCTTCTCCATCCAGATACCTACTTTCAAACTCTCTTTCTCTCTATTTTATCCTTTCATCTTACATCTTTCTATCTCACATTTAGGCATGTAGTCATATACTTGGGAAATAAGACAAATATTGTAAAAATGAATAACTTTTTCTTTGGTATTTAATATATTAAAAGTAATTAAAAAACAAACTAGCTAGTTTTCTGTTTCAATAACTGAGGAAGTGATATTTGCATTAAGTATTTATGGAAGGCCTACTTTATCACCACTCCACATAATGCCCCTTCTCTTCACCAACCATATATACTAGTATAATGCAGTCACTCTTTAATGCTTTTTATTGATAAGTTTCTGACTAATTAGAGTGTATAAAAGTGTTCATCCCCACCTACCATTATGTCAACATTCTGTTGATGAGAAAATAATCACCCCAAAAAATAAACTTTTGGTCTTGGCTGTAACACACAACTTTCTACTGGCAATTTCTGCTCTTAATGTTACCAATGAAAACTCCCTTCTGGTCTTTGTGAAATAAACATGTTTATACATGCACACACACACACACACACACACACACTCTTTGCAGACACTGGATACAGTCTAGAGGACCTACCAGGAGCAATGGATGATAATGATAGGTGGCAAGAAAGTCAGGAAACTCAGTTGTTAGCATGACTGGATTTTATTTATATATATATATATATATATATATATATATATATATATATATGTATATACACACACACACACACACACACACACACATATTCATTTCTATTTTTATTTTTTTAAGTTGGTTAATTTACATTTAGAGACAGTGGTCTTTGCATAACAAAGGCATAAGATGATTGAATTTGGGTCCAAAATTTGGTAATAAGTATTCAAGACAATTCTTGCTGATTTTGTTTTTTCTTGAGGTTTGTCAACTGTTATGTACATAAACTTTCACACACACCTTATTAATAATTTGTTAGTCACCATCACCTTAATATCTCACAGAATCAAATGTATAACTAATAAGTATTGTGAAGTCACATACAGTATAGTAAGTTTTGTTATTGATGAATACTTCTTTTAAAAAAAAAAAAAAAAAACCCAAAATATTGGTTATTTAATTATTTATTAGTTAACCCATTGGCAGGTAGAACAACATTTTTGTCACCATCAGTTCACTAGCAGAGCAATATTTTTGTCATTTTATCTTCCAGCAAAAATGTTAAGGTAAAAAAATAAATTTCATAAAAGCTATTTTGGTCATTCTTTTATCTTAACTCTCAATTTAATAAATTTTGATTAGATAATCTATAAGAATCTGATGTCCTGGAGGAATGTCAATTTTTCTGTTGGATCTAGGGTAATTATCTAATGTCACTACAGTTTTGGGTCAAATGTAATCTTCTAAAAGTTTTGTTAATTTGCTAAAATAGAAATAAACAAATTGCAATTTATAATCTGTGTACACTTTTTGTGTTTTGTCAGGTTTCCTAGTTCTTAAAATATTTTTTTTTCTTTTTCTTTCCTTTTGTTTTTTTTTTTGTTTTTTTTGTTTCTCTCATGTTTACTCCTCCCAACAACCTGAAGAATAGTTTGGTGTGCTTACATTTTATACAATAAGGAAAAATAATGAACTGTCAATTTGTAAACAAATGATGAAATAAATAATTTATTTTACTCAACAAGTATTCAGTTTTCAACATAATAACCTCCTTTTGTCAATGTAATTAACAATGTAATACTTCTATTAATCACTGAGATTGAACATTGTACAGTGAGAATTTTAAATCAAAATTCAGCCTACAACTGTATATAAAACTTATTGATCCAATCTTGTAATTTAAAGTTTTTGCTAATTTTTATATCAGAAATGTTTTTGTTAGTCAAATATTATTGACTTTATGAAATGTTAAAAATAGTTTGATTGAATATACTGATCTTAGAGGTATTTGTTGGTAGTTTTTATTATTATTCTTGATCTAATTTGATTCAGACCAATGCATTTTACTCTTTGATGACTAATTGTGATTTTTAGGTATTTACTAAGCCTTACTTAGACTGTTATAATGTCACAAGTTTTGGGGCAACTAGTGATGATCAAACTTAAGTACAAATGATCTGCAAGACTAACCATTGTTTTCATGATGCTCTTAAAGGTGTGATTGTCATACCAAAGATATTTAAAAATGCTTTAAAAACATTCACTCCTACATTGAATATTTTGATATCTATGTAATACTCTCTGTGTGTCTGTCTTGGAGTTACTATGAAACATTGCTATTTATGACTTATATTTTATTTTTTTAGTAAATAGAAATATGCCATAAGTATCTCTCTATGGTACTGACTTTGATTTTTCTCCATAGTTCCATGTTATACATCATGGTTGTTTTTTAATTAATTGCTAAAAATCTGCTTTACACATAAGGATAAAAGAACACTAAGAACAGCTATGTGCTATAAATTATGTTATAGGATGGATGCATATGTGAATTAGATGCAATACACTACTTACCAAAGGATACACGTGTGTTGTATGGCTATAAGATTGTTAGATTTTTATATTTATTTTTCTTTACAAAAACAAATGATTAAATTTTCCTAATTCTGTTAGGTTTTTATTGTTCCTTATACCTATTTACATTTATGTTGAAGGAAATTCCCATTGATATACTGTTTGTGTTTGTAAATATTTAACATTCATTTGCATGGATTGCCTGAGGATTCTTTTGTCTTTGATAAAAATTTATTAGATTATTGGAAACTGTCCAAAGCTGAGTTCTTCCTGACTTTTGCTGCAGGTGAATTCATTCTATTAGTAATCAGTGCTGAATATAAGATTCCAGCTCTTATTTATAAATGGGCAAGTACATTTTAGAGGCAAACTTGCTCACCTTTTCAACTAAGATGTACTCAGAAAGACTGTGTGGGGATATCTTTTAGCTGGATGCAATATGCACATCTTATACAAAGATTTACACACTTTATATATTTGTATACAATCTTAATGGCAAATGAACCTACACACAATTTCTTTTGAGCAACACCAAGCTCTCAAGCAGTGTTGAAACATTCATGTCACTTCGAGCCAAATCAAATTCATGCAGATCTCACATTGTAATTTTTTTAACTTACATCTAACTTTTATATATTGACTAAATACTAATTAGTTTTTGTTTTGAATACATCTATACTTGTTTGTTTCTTAAAGTGGCCAAATGAGTAATTTTGGAAATAAAGATTAGTTAGATAAACAGTTATGAATTTATTTTGATGTATGTGTGTGCATTGGGGGGGGGTCTCCTTGATGTCCTTTGGGGTTATTATAGTTGTTAATTTTTGTTGCCTCCTTTTACTTTTTAATTCTTCTATGATTTCAATTGGGGGAAGGATTTTTTTTTTAGTTTTTAGTTTCATATTTTTGAAAACCTTTTTGAATGCTTGAAAAAGTTTTGAAAAAAATAGTTCTATTTTAGTAAAATTTTGTAATATTGAAATTAGATGCTATTACAAGTTTACAACCATTTAGTTTTTTGATTAGTTTATTCTAAAACAGGGCCATAGATATTAAGCACCCAGATATAGTAGTAATAGCCTGTGAAACTATCTTACTAGCCACTATTATTCTATTTACTTTTTACTAAAGAACTTGATTTGCTTCAATTTATTTTAGAGAAAGTTTTTTTGGGGGGGGGGTATTTACTTTTTCAAAATTTATCTTTTTCCATTTTTTTCTCTATTTAGGTCAATAAAGTAATGTAGAAATATTTTCATTCTGATGTCTTTCAAAAAAAAATTTCTCAATTTTAGAGTCTCAAATTCTTAGAAAACTCTCAGTCCTTCAATTCATTGAATATTAATGATTTCACTGCTGGGTTTTCTAATTTTTGATAACTCCCAGCATTGTATTTTCCAGCAAAAAATTTCACAATAGCTGCATGAGGCATGATGTGCCATCAGAATTGCATTTGGGATTTACCCTAAGGGTTGAAAATACTGAGTGGCTAACAGAACATACTTTGAAATTTGACTGGTATGACACTAGGAATTTGGCTATCGTTGCATATGGCAGTGGAAAGTTTAACCCGACCAAGATTTTATTTTTATACTTATTTGTTTATTATTTTATCTCCTTTTATGATTCCCTCAACATGCTATGGAGCTCTAGGGAGTTTGGAGTACCCCTTCATTGCTATTACTCCCAGGTCCACTTGGAGTTTGTTTCTCATCTATGGGGCCAATAGATCTGTCTACAAATTATTTGTAAACTATGTGCAAAAAAAAAAAAATCTTAAGAAACAACTAAACACTTGTGATGTAATGGTTATCATTGTAGGAAATAGACATGGCAATCCAAGTTCAAATTCTGTACAAGGCTGTTTGCATTTCACATAATACTAATGGGAAAAGGATAAATCCAACCATTCTCCTTCCAGCTATGGGTAAATGGTAGGGCAAACTAGACTCTTTAACTTTGGTATAGCAACCAGTCTAGGAGAAGAAAAACTCTAAATTAAAACCTATTAAACGCTACTAAAAAAATTAACCTCGTATCACATAGTACTTGTGCGGAAGAGTTGGTAAATTACATGTACACAAACAAAGAATGTGAATATAAATGTACAATGAACACAATTATCTAAACTTTAGGCATGAAATAACTCTAGATGAGTTGACATGTCATTAAAATCAATCAGTATTTTATATACCTGATGAATAATGTTAAATTCTTGTAACCCTTTTTAATGGTTATACGAACCTGATCAATCATCAAGGGTTGATATACCATAAAACACTAACCAACCTGTTCAATCAAGTTGAAAACCAAATATTAGGATGTAACAGAAGTAGTGATGTACCAGATAAAAACTTTGATATCCAACCTGATATTGCTAGATAACATTGATTACAATACAAACAATTTTTATCCAAAAAGTTTTTAATAAAGGATCTATCCTGGCCCATGCAACCTGTGAGAGCTCTTGTTTTGACCCTTGAGATTTTACAAAATGATGAAACTTTTATGCTGTATAAAATTGATTCATCAACTGATATTATTTGAAAAATTGAATTTCAGGGAAGCATGATTTTAATCAGCCATTGTTGAAAGCAATAGTCCCTGTCAAATCTTCCAAGTGGTGATGAATCTGTTCAGTATTTAGATGGGTGACTACTTAGTAACAACTAGTATAATAAGCAATCTTTAGTCAAACTAAACAAAGAATAAGAACCATTATTGTTCCTAATTAACTCCCTTTAACCTTTATGAGAGAAAAAAAAGTTTTTGACTTGTGCTGGCCAACTCTATTAAGAAGTTTGTAAAGCGATAGATTCTTCAAAATTAACATTGTAGCCATGCATTTTTTATGTTTATTTCACCCTTCATAAAGGTGCTAAGAGAAATCCCCCCTCCTCCTCCTCCTCCTCCTCCTCCAAAAAAGCTTCATTTAAATGAAATTGACAGAAAAATCAATAATAATTTTGAAATATTTTTTTGAAATGCAGTTAGTCTGGGATGACAGAAAGACGGTTATTGTTAAAATTTTGACAGCTTGTGTTATTAAAAAACTGAAACTGTTTTGTGTTAGGAATTAATGCTGGTGTGTAGTTGGATGTTGAATTTTCTCTTCTACTTGAGTTTTTAGATTTATGTTTAGGAATCTAACTACTAGATATTGCAATATCTGGCAAAATCTGATACAAATATCCTTTTTTTTCATGTTCATTTTTTAATAAACTTAGTTTTTTAAAGCTTATGTTATGCTTTATGTATGGTATCTTTCAATGATCTTTGATTTTTTTTTTTTAAGTTTTTTTTTTTTAGTGGTAATGGTGTGATTCTCCTCTACTTTGTTTTAATGCATCTTAATCAACAACTGACTGCCATCCATTTCTTGATCAAGGGTCACCATTATTAAAATGCTTAAACCAGTTTTTGGTTGTATGGTAAGATGTAGTTTAATTTCTTTTCACTTTCTGAATTCTTCAAGCAGTTTCAGTGGCTTTGAGGTCCAGTTTAAAATAATGCCTCAAAAATTGTCTGAACCTCATACTTATATTCTGTCATAAATTCTGAGATTAAAAGTACTGCTGAATAGTATTGATAATGATGTGATAATATAGTGGAGTTATAGATACTAGATACACACACACACACACACACACACACACACACACACACACACACACACACACACACACACATACACACAATGAGTTTTTGGAGTAAAGGTTTGTAAAAGTGAAAGTTGTAATACATTCTAATATTATTAAAATAGGAATGGTGGTTATTATTCATGGAATGACTTGAATGTAGATGTTTTTGTTATTTTATTTGATGTAAATGAATAAACTATAAGTGACATTAATATTTTTCTTGATTCTTGGTCAGGTGTTTCATTTTTATTTTTTTTTAATGATTCATCCTGATTTTTCTCTGTTAGGCTAAGTAAAACAGGTGAAAATCATTTTCTCAAACATTTGCGGTAATTTCTGAAAAGTTCTCTACAACCATTTGACAATATAGTTTTGATCTAATTAATGATGGACAGTCTCCTAAATGGAAGTAAATAATGGAAAGGAATCTGACAGTATGGAGAAAAAAATTGAAAAACAAAGTAATCCAAAAGTGATGAATTTATTATAAAGGAAAGTTGTCATTAAAACATTGCAGTTTTAATGAACTATTATCAGGACTTTAAAATGGTGATACCCAGTGTTGATAGAACAATAATGGATGTTTTAATAAAGTACGAAAATGGGAGAAGGAGACTATATACAAGGAAAGGTCATATAACTATTCAATTCTTCAATCAGCATTCTTCTTAAAAAAAAACTATCACGTGATTGTCACAGGCAATAATGTTAAACAAATGAAACCAATAAGAGATATGACAATAAAAAGAAGAAAAGAAAAGAGAAGAAAAGAAGAATGAGAAGAAGAAAAGAAAGGAAGAAATAAAGAAGAAAAAAGAGAAAAGAGAAGCTTTTCTTTTTTTCTTCTCATTCTTTTCCTTTTCTTTTCTTCTATTTAATCTGTTGTATCTCTTAGTGATTCCATTTGTTTAACATCATTGCCTGTGATAATCATGTGATAGTTTTTTGAAAAAATTGCTGATTGAATGGTTCCATGATCTTTCTTTGTATATTCTCTTTCCCTCATTTTTGTATTTTATTAAAACATCCATCGTTGTTGTCAACACTTGTTTCACTGTTTCCAAGCCCTGATGAAGGCTCATTAAAACGGCAACGTTTTAATGTCTACGTTCCTTTATAATAAATTCATCACTTTTGGATTACTTTGTTTTTCAATTTTTTTCTCCAGTCTCCTAGATGTATAGCTGTCTCCACTATGTTTACAGAACAATACCTTCAAAGTCTATTAAAAATTTGTGT
Source organism: Sepioteuthis lessoniana (assembly GCA_963585895.1). Lineage (NCBI taxonomy): Eukaryota > Metazoa > Mollusca > Cephalopoda > Myopsida > Loliginidae > Sepioteuthis > Sepioteuthis lessoniana. Next base: position 105,248 of record CAUZXS010003990.1, on the reverse strand, counting down.
TGAGAAAAGAAAAATCTAATTTGAAGACTGGAATTTTTAAGGTAAAGGCTTAAGGGGAAACATTCTTGATGAATTAGTTTTTTACATTAAGTGCACTGTATTGATGTCACAGGGCTACCTTGTGTGGTGTAAAGATTAACAAGCTAGATGTGCAAACCATTGTTAATGTATTTGATTCTCAGTGGGTGCCCTATATTTCTAGCTTTGTGTTAATCTAAACTTAGTAAATGTATATATCACACATTCTTTAAGTATTTGAGTAACTTAATTTTTCTTGCTTTTTGGAGAGATTTTCAATGAGTATTGCTAAGCTCTGATTTAGGCTTGGAACCTTAAACCCAAAGTTTTGGACTGACCACAGAGGTAAAATAATGTACAAGCACTTATAATCAGTTAAATGCTACATTTCATTATGAACTGACTAATTGCTACTTGTATCTTTTTGGGACTGTTTGAATAGAAATCCAAGGTAAATCAAATAGTTGGTATATGATTTTATAAGCATAGACAATCATTCTAATTAGGAAAAATATTGAAAATGAAAGTTTTTTAGGCTATCATGGTAATTTTATTTTCATCAATTATTTAAGTGTTTTGATATCTTGATGGTTTTTTTTAACAGCCCAATTAGCAGAAACTGAAGAGTCAGCTTTTAATTAAATCTAATTTAAAAGTTCTTCTATCTTATTTTAAACACGGAATCTACTGTTGGCAGAAATGCTTTAAGAAAAATAAGCTGGATTGTGTTAGAAAAAGTGAATCCAAGAAATCATTGTCTGGAACAAGCTAATTCTTTATTAATTTTTTTTTTTGTGATGTTCATAGAAAACAGATCATTTTATAAAGAAAAAAATCTGCTATTTGAAATTAAGTTCTTAAGGATTTTGATATTGTTCTTGACACACATTTTTCATAGTTGTCAACAAAGCTTTAACAGGTTTCTTTATCTTTTTTGATCAAAAGATTAGAATATTTCACTTGTGAAGTGTTTATTTGCAAAAAACTAAATTTAAGAAATAAAAAAGCATCTGTTTTTAATTTTGAAGGATCTCTTATTAGGATTGACATTAAATTTCTGAAAGTTTTAAAACTTAGCATAATATAAATCACAAACTGCTCAAAAGTCTATATTGTTGATTTTAAATTAAAACTTGTAATCATGAAAACTTTTTATGCAACATACTCTTTCTTTATTTAACTTGTAATATCATTCACAGGAAACAAATATTTCTGAACTTTGATGAACATATAGTAACTTGACAAATTCTTGTAAAAGGACTAAAAATGAGTCCTATTTTAACAGTGTATTAACTACTCTTTTTTAATCAAAAGATTATGATGCAACTAGTTTTAACCAAATGTAATTGTCAGACATATTGTATAGAGGGATATAAGAATTGGAAACAAGGAGGATGAATATCTTTTATGTGGAATGTGATACATTGATGTTAACAGACTTCATGTAAGCATATTTGTGGACAAAAATTTTGTTCATCAATGTCCACTGATTTACTGCTATTATATCTCCCCAAGGCCCCAGTTTTGGAACTTTAGGGAGTATGGAATACCTCTTTATTGCCATTATTACCAGGTCACACTTTAACTTGAAGTAGTAGTTCCTGTTAGTCTTGTCTATGAATCAAAGAAATTCTTTTGGAAATTATTTATATTAGATTGGAATAATTGAAACCATATAATTGTGTATAAACAAGTTATGATCACTAAATAGGAATAATTACTTGAAACCATATAATTGTGTATGAATTATTATTGGATTGAAACACTTCAAACCATATACCTGCAAATAGGAATACTTGATCTTATATAACTATATGCAAACAAATTATTCTTATAAACAAATAAAAAATTGCAAAAGAATATTGAAAATACAAGTAGCTGTGATGGTAATCAAACATCTACATATGAAACTGTTATGATACCCAACCTGTGGACTGTAATGAACTCTTCCTGTTGCTATTAATACCAGGAGAATATTCATCTCGGTGGTGAAGTTCTTTCCTGCCTAACACTTTGGCTGTCCGACTGACGTTCAACACCTTTTTACCTATGTTGTATTATACTTTTGTTAATATACTTTGTTCCAATTAAACCCGAGTTCGTGTCTTTCTTCCGGACCCTTTACTGGTCCACAACAGAAACAAATTATAGCATTAGCTCATAAGGAGTTGATATACCATTAAATAAATCAAACCCCACTTAGCTTCTGCATTACAAAAAGACAAAAAATAATTTTTGTCAGTAGGAGAAAATCTGTTTAAGTTCTAGCATTTATTCTTATGTATCTGGAAAGCAAAAAGAAAGTACCTGTTACAGATTAAAAAATGAAGGCAAGCATTACTGATATATTCAGGCTATTATATCTATATTTAATCATCAAGGTGTGCTGACAACTTGGATTCTCTTAACTCTCTCTTACCATCTATCCTTATTGGCAAATCACTCTTGGTAAGTTCTCTTGATGGAATTCTGTGTCTGCACAGTACTGATGAATGTAAGTTTTTGCTGGTTGGCCAACACTAATGTGTCTCTGTGTAGGATTTCGTAGATGGTTTGGAATATTAAATGGCAATACAGAGAATAAAACTTGTAAACCCACAAATGGTTGGTATCTGGTGATCAGTCAATAAAGATTATTTAAATCCCGTTTTCAGCAATTTACAGTCATAAATAAGATAAATCTATTTTGCTGGTAAACTTCAAATTAACTGGCCGACATGGGTCAGCTATTTTATAGTTATTAGATTTATTTTTCCCCAGAATACAATATCAGATTACTATATATATATATATATTCTTGACAGGAAGCTGTTTATGGCTTATATCAAGAAAACAATCCAACAAAATTGCTTATGAGTTTATCTTTACTGCTCAGGCAGTCCTGCTGGGCACTAGTTGTATGTGTGTGTTTGTTGATAATAATTTTCTGTAAAAAATGCATTGTAAATCTAGAAAAAAGATTTTTAGTGGTCAAGAATTAATGCAAGTGTCATTGTCAGATGAGTTATTTTGACACCATTTCAATTCAGTAGATTTCTCACTCCAAGAATGTATTTCCTGAAGATGTAAAAATTTCATGATAACTATCCTTCTGGAACAGAGGACTTAAAACTGCTTTTTTTTATTCCTTTAATTAATTTGGGCTATTATTCTGGTTCTTTGAATTCTAATTTAAGATAATTTTTGATATTTTGTATAGATTTTTATTTCTATTTTTTTCTCAAATAACAAATTTTTACCTGACTAAATCCTAGGAAAAGAGTTTCATTTATCCAAAGACATCAAACATCTGCACAACAGATGTTTATATTCATACCATTTGGTTAAGATGTACATGACTAATTACACCTGTTTGATTTTAAATGGCATTTCAATGTTCTTACTTCTGGTTAAGGTTGTAACAGTTCAGTTAGAATTGTGTATGTACACACACACGCATATATATATCTAAATATATATAAAATACACACACACACAAACGCATTGCTCATTTGGTTGAGGCTGTTGAATACAATGACTAAATCTCTGCTGAGGGGTAAGACCACACTCCCAATGAGTGTCCTGGATATGACATCAAACAATCTGATGGTGCAGTTCTAGGAAAGCTGGAGCTTTGGGGAATGCAGAGTACCCCTTCATTGCCATGGTTCTCTGCTCCACTGTGGTCTGGAGTGGTAGTACCTGATAGGGTTCTATGGGTTAAATAGAACTAAACTGTGTACTTATGCTAAACTGAAATGCTTGAAATAGAACTGTTTTGACAAACTGCATATTGATGCCAAACTGAATTGTTTGAAATGGAATTATTTTTGTTTGCTACACAGAATTGTTTGAAATAGAACTGTTTTGAGGATTGAAACTGTTCTTATGCTAAACTGAATTGTTTGAAATAGAACTATTTTGACATTTAACTGTTTGTAAACAAAAACTATACTGATACTAAACTGAACTGTTTGAAATACAACTGTTTATTTGTATAAAAATAGATTTGGCATTAAATAAACAACAATAGTTAATATGCCACACACACACACACACACACACACACACACACACACACACACACACACACACACACTACACTACACTAAACTTAGAATGACAAATTATACTTGGGGCATAAAAATGTGAAGATGGTTTTCCTACAATTCTCAAAGTTTGTTGGTTAGAGAGTGATGACTCCCAGCTTTGAAAATCAGCATTTTAAATACTGGTTAGACACTGGTATCCATGGCTGTATATCCAATTATCTCATATGCATTTAATATATTAAGGAGAGAAGTCCTTAAACTATTTTTTAAAATGAAATTTGGGCAAATTTTTCTGTCTCTTTTCATCTCATGAATAGTTTTTCAAAATCTATAGGTTTCTGTAAATATGGCAAAATATATTCTAACCCAAATTTCTACGAATATATTTCATTTTATTTATGCAGACCTATTTTCCTTTGTATGTGTATTTTTTTTTTCTGACACATTTTGAAAAAATACTTATTGGATGGAAAGACAGGAATATTTGTTCAAGGGTTCATTTTAGAATAAGTTTAATGGCTTCCCTCTTAGGTACAATTATTATTTTTCTTTTTATTTTACATCAAAGTTTCAACTTGTATACAAATCTATCTGTCAAAGTATATATGTTTGTGTGTACACACATGCTTATATGCCCATTGGGTGGGTCTGGAAGTTTCCATGTTGTGCACTTGGTTGATTTTGGGGAATTAAAAAGAATACAAAAACAATATTTTTCAAATATCACTTCTACAATCAAAGAGGCCCTCTTCCTATCTTACTTTGTAATGTTAGTAAAAATACTTCTTCACTTATCAGTTTTTAAGAAAAAAAAGAAAGTCTTCTTGCTTTCCATATCTATCAACACCAAGAGAAACAAACTTTGCTGAATATAACTTATTTGGTTGTCAATATTTTTTTTCATTATGTTTTTCTAATAGCTTTTTATTTTGAATTTTTTTTTTTGTGTATACAACTATTTTGTGTATTCTGAAAATTTTACAATTTAAGAAAACTTTTGTAACCCTGTATTTTGCATCAGTTTCTTGACGTTGTCATTCAAGTCTTTCCAGTCTGAACCTTCTTTTAATCAAACCAGCATTTGTGCAAAAATATTTATATACTTATTTTTATTTTTTCTGTCTATATTACCAAGTTCTTGTAGTCAGACCTTTTTTCAAAAGCTGACTAATATTTGATTAAATACCATTTGTATCACTCCTATAAATGATATAGAAAGTGGGTCATAAGTGTTTTATTGGGTTTTTACTATTCAATCTAACTCTGTGACCTATGACATCTGCTAATCTGACCAAGCAAACTGGCCTGTCTCTAGAAACCTGGAGATCAGATAAGACCTGTACTTTGACAAGTGACATGTTTATATTAGAAAGTATTTAGAAAGGCATGTTTTAAGTATTTTATGTTTCTATTGACATATCTGAGTCAAATATACACTAAAGATATAGGCTATTCTGTATAGTGATGGTTTGTAAGTTATTTGTGAGTTGGTTAAATCTTCACTGAAGCTAAATTAAACTTAGAAAATTTCTCAGAGAATTATTTCTGTAAGTGCTTGCTATATAAGACAATAAACTAGTCAATCCAATAATTGTTAGTATTGTGTGCTCAATTATTGCAGCCATATTTCTGACAAAATCAACTTTCTAAATATCCAAATTAACTACATCTAATAAACATGCACTGTAATATACCTGTATGGGTGGAGAGAAACCTCTGAGAACAGATGTACTTTGTTACATAGAGTAAATTCATTGCATCTACTTAAACCACTTAACTATCAATTTCTTTATATATATATATATATATATATATATATATATGAGAGCGAGAGAAATAGAAGGGTAAGATCTTAATTACTTTTAGTTTTACACACACACACACTCACACATACATTGATAAGTCTGTAACCTAATGATGGGGGGAGCATCAATTTTATCCAACAAATATCTGTTTTTCAAACTAATCTGCTTCCTTGTCAATGCACTTAATTCTGTGGTGGATATTAATAACTCCCGTTGAAAATTGTACAGTAAACTAACTAGATGTTAGGTTACAAAGTTATTGATCCTCACTCTTGGGTAGATAGTGTATGCATGTAATCCTTAAACTTGCACTCAGATTTTTGTTTTGCTTTAATTTCAGTGGATATGCTTCCTTCCCCCCACTTTTTTTTTCTCTCTTCAGTGTGTGAAAGGGTAAAAAAGATAATGAAACTATTACCAGGGAACATGTTCAACTTCTATTCTGTCTTTCTTTTTTCAGCCGCTATTATTATTATTACTATTTACTACTTCTCCTTACTACTATTTCTGTTGGTGTGTCTGTTTTCATGTGTGCCTCAGGCTGACTGCTGATAGATATAAAGAGACAAGGCCATGGGCATAAACCTGTGCCTTACTGCTAAGATTTAGCTGTTGCCAGAGAGAGTGGGAGCCTTGGCACCATTGATCATGTATATATTGTTATATGTGATGCCTTTCCATTAACTCACCCTTTAAGTGCTAAGCAGGCCCTGAGGTAAAAAAAAAAAAGAATAGAGGAGTAGGGATGGCAAGTTGACTGAGTAGCTGGGCCCAGGATCCTGAATATTCTCTTTGGGTCAAGAACTTTTCTTTTTGTGCTTTCTTTCTTTGTTTTATATATATATATATATATATATATATATATATATATATATATATATATAATTTTAATTTTGTAAATCATTTTCTTTTGCTGGCATTTCATTTTTTCATGGTATATATTTTGGCTACTGGCAAAGGTTTACCCAGGAAAATGTATATGTATTTACCTAAACTTTCCAGAATGTGACACAAGGTCAATCTTTAAGCAGAGTACAGCTAGTTTGAATTAAGAGATTTCCCTCTTCTAGAGTGGTTGCTTACCTAAGCTAAAGAACTTAGTCTATCCTACCCATTGCTGGAAAATGAGTAAGTCCATAGCTAAAAATGGAAAAAGCATTTATTTTAAACAAATCATTTATTCTGCAACATAATTGCTTTCCTTGCCAATTCACTTGATTCAATGTGAATACTAATAACATTGATCAGATATTATACAGTGAAAATTTCAGATCAAAATTCAGCTTATGACCCTTATACTCTTACAGATCATAGCTGAAGAAAACGGTAATTAAAATTCTTTCTGCTTGTTGCTTTAAGTTCATTCTTTGGTCTCAGAAGATGGAATTTTTCTGTAGATAGAAAAAACTGCTAAAGTACTTGTATATTACCCTACAACAACAAAAAGAAAAGAAAAAAGATTTCTCTTTGATAAGATCAATGCTTTATATTTTCTGCTTTTAATCATAACAATTAGTTTATTTTCCCATTTTAATCAATTACCCAATGCCCTCTGAACCTCTTGAATTCCTATTGTAATAGTTGTCCATCATGATATTCATTCTTCTATTTAGGATGGAGTGATAGACGTATTAATATTTTAGCTCCATTTTATGGAAAATTTGGATCATTAAAAAATGACATGCAACACAAATGTTGACTTCCCACAAAATTAATGTTGTATTGCAAATGTAATTGCTTTATTCATTAAGCACATTTTAAGTATTGCTCTAACAAAAATATCAGTATAATGTACCATTTTTGTTGGGCTATGATGACATACATACATATATACATACATACAAGCATAGTGAGAATTTTAATGATACATATATTTCTATATTTTTGTTTTGTCAATTATTGGATAAATGTATGTGTTAATAGTGTCATTTTGTATGGCTGATAGTATTTTTGCTTTTGTGACTTGAAAGATTTACCTGTAAATTTGCTCAGTTGTTTTAACTGTTAATATCCACTGAGAAACTTCTCTCTCATTTGCCTTATCTAAATATTCCTCTGCTTCCAGTATGCTGGTATTATGGATAGAGCACTAAACATTAAAGACTAAAGTTGTCTAGCTCAGTGAGTTACTCGTACTGAGAAACAAACAGAAAAATCAAAACAAACTGCCCTTAAATGAAAGTATCCTCATCTTTTAGATACTATATTTTCATTTTTTTGTCTGATATTTCTACTTTTGGGTTACTTCATTGCAACATATTTCCCATATTTTTTATTAGTATTGTGTGCATTAAGATTTTATGTTCATTTTATTCTTTTTACTGATGTAAAAAGTTAGACACCAAATTCCATGGGTAAAAATCTACCTCCACCCCCAAATAAAAAAAACATGATTATGTACACATGTATGTATATGCACACACACACATACACAAAGTATTTAGAATTGTACAATTGACAGCTACAGTGACCAGTACCTGAAATCTAACTATAAATTTTTATAAATGCTCAGAATATTCTTTTGCAACAAGATATGGTTTGCACTGTTCAAAGACTAAGTTGCTAATTGCAAATAACTTCAGAACTGCAATCAAGAGTTATATTAGTCTATTATATAATATATATTGTTATAATATATGATAGATATTTTTTAGAATATATCATCATATGATGCATATTTTTTAAGTATATTATGATATTATATAATTCTCTATGATAGTATCTATGTTTCTAATGTGAAAGATTTCATGTGTGTTGATACATTATATAGTCAGATTTTGTATGTGGATAGCACTATGAACTTCAACCCTAAGTTTCATAAGTGCATTTTAGCATATATCCTGTAATGACCCTTACTAGGTTAGGCTCCTTCAACTGATCAGCTGTTTATATTCCCTTCTTTGCTTTCTTTTTCATTTTTTGTCCAACATCTTATCCTTTCCTTCCACAGGCCCTGCTACTCTAGACATAACACTAGACCCCCAGACACTCCTTGTCTTGTATACCTATGATTGTGTGTATATGTATGTTATCTGAATGACATTCTGCTCTCTTTATGTGCAAATAGCTAGGAAGGTCTAGATGGATATAGGATGATGTTTAGTAGGGTTCTTAAAAAGAAGGGAGGGGGGAGGAAATGGGCTTAAAGTCAAATATATGACCCTCGACCTTTTGACAGGGAGGCAGAAAAAAATAGTAGTGAGAGAGAAGCAGTGTTTTTTCTAAGGTTAATGTCTGCATCATAGAAGCTGATTCTCTGGCACCTATCTTTGTTGCTCTTCAGTGTAAGGAGAGATGTAAAAGGGGATTTCTTTCTTGAAAGGGTTGGATAAGTAGGTTAAGATTAAAGCTAAAACTGTGCTATGATTTCTTGAAAATAATTATGTAAAGAAGCCATTACTGGTCTGGCTCAGTAATGTTAAACTAAATAATAAAAGTAATGATAATAAACAGAATGTTCTGAACTCCCCCCCAAAAAAACTTGAATTCTATTCTAGTTGATGCCTCTCTCTATCTCTGTCTCCCCATCCCCTAAAAAAAGAAAACGAAAGGGGAAAAAAAAAAAAACTAATTTAAATTATGTATTTCCAGTTTTAAAATATCTCAAATGATTTTTACGTAGATATTGGACAAAAACAACAAAACTGACCATGAAAAACTGAACCATTTTTTAAATTTTTGTCACAAATTTTAATAAAGCTTCCATGACTTAGAAACACATAGGAAATGATTATTTTCCTTGATTATTGTTGTCAAAGGTCTTTTAGTTGTAGCAAGAAGTCTTTAGCAAAGGTCTAATCACAAATCAGGATATTATATCAAGGAAAAGGAAATTCAAAGAAATGTCCTATTTTTTGGTATTTTGGTGATTATTTTTTTATTTTTAAAAATTTTTTTTATTTTAAGAAAATTGACTTTTCACCACAACTAAGGGAACTTTGAACTTTTGACTAGAATAATGAAAGAAAATAATAATTTCCTATGTGTGTCCAAGCCACTGAAGTCTCGTTAAAATTTGTGGCAAAAATTTAAAAAAAACAAACAAAAAAAAAAAACATGGGTCCAGTTTTTTTCCTTCCCTTACCACAATATTCTAAGTTTGATTATTATTAATTTTTACTTGTATTTCTTTAATTTTTGTTACTTTTACTCATTGAAACTTACTGTCAGTTTAGAAACGTAAGTAAGCAGATTAAAAAAAAAACTGAGGGAGGGAAAAACAAAAACAAACTCCAGGTGAGATTTGAACTTGCATTTCTTCTATCACTGGAAGCCTGCCTATGTACAATAATTACTGCATTTGCTTTATGGTTGGCAAATGATCAAATCTAACTTTTAAAATCATTCTCTATTTTGATTTGTGATATGTTTGTTATTTTTAGGTACACTAGTTGTAGTGATAATGATAATAATAATAATAATATGGATTTTATTTTTATTTGGTGACTCATTATTGGCTTTATTTCTTTCATCTTAATTTTATTATTTTCATCAGTAATCAAGGTCAGATCTTTCTAAACTTTTTCATTGGCAACAAAATCTTTAAAAATATGTTACAACATTTAAGTTTTGTTAGCCTTGCCAAATTTCTACTTCAAAATGTATACAGAAAGAAATGATTTATTAAAAAATTAGTTAATAATTAAGCTTGGAAGAATGGATATATATTGGCATCACTCACTGATGTGTATATACGTATTTAGGCAACCCCTCTACCATGCACAGGATGTGACACAAGGTCAAATTTCAAATGGAGTTTAAATGGTTTGAATTCAGTTTTCCTTTTCCTAGACCATTTGTCATAAAAACAAGTTAAAGAGCCTAATCAGCTCCACGATTTATCAATAGCTGGATGGAGGATAATAGTATGCATACTTTTTCTGGAGTATTAGCACTATGGGAAATGCAAACAGCCTCATCAAGGATTTGATCTTGGTTTGTCATGTCTATTTCCTATGATGATAATAGTTACACTATTATATATGGTAGTGCCACATCACAGTTGAGAAAACTCTTATCTAGGGCATTTGATAAATGGTATAGGGTTCTTTGTTGAGAAGAAACATTGAAAAATTGTTCTGTACTGATTTAAAAAAAAAAAATTTTTTTTAAATTTATTTTTTTAAAATAAAGTTGATGAATTCTTTTTATGTCTTAAATGACCTGCACTGTAGATAAAGCTGTTCATTTTCATGGCTTGACATTTGTTTTTAAATGCTGGATATGTTCTAAGCAACTATGAAGATTTGTTTCTTAATATGAACTTATCTACACTGTATACCTCAATATTAGTGACTCTCACATGGTTTGATAGGTTTTGTTTTGCTTTGCTTTGGCAAGTCAAAACTTTCTTCCCAACTCCCTGGCATCCTATAGCGCACACACACACACACACACACCTTATCATTAAAATGATGTAACCACAAAATTTTTAAGGGGTTCCCTGCAATAAAAGATAATTCTGAAAGTTGTGAAATGTTTTTTCTTTTCTTTTTGTTGGTTTGATTTCTAACTGCCCCCCTCCACTTTTCCTATGTATTCAATTGTTTGTATTTGTATCTATTCTACTTTTTTATCTGTATACAGGTAAAAGTGCATTTGAATGTGCTACTCTGAAGATATTAAATTTTATGCTAGTATAATTAAATGAAAACAAAACTTGTAATTTTAATATCTTACATGTCTTTCATTTTTCCAGTTGCCATCATAATGAAAATATCCTAGATTATAATGTTTTTTTTTTATTGAACCTTCTCTAGGTAAAAGAAAAAGTCAAATTCTGATTGGCCAATGAGAATTTACAATAATGGTATCAAACAATTTGGTTAAAGCTTGATAAGGAATTTGCAAAAACGAATCTAATCAAAATTCCAAGAGATAGAAAAGATGTGAATCAAATAAGATACAAATTTCGTTCATCTGTTTCATTTTTTTCTGAATTGCCAAACAATTTATTTCTACTGGTTAATGGCAAAAAAAAAAAAAAAACATTTCTTTGAACATTTACTTATTTTTTCAAAGTGTGCTTAGTGTAACTGTTATTATTGTAGAAAATGGTATCGGAGTTCTAATCCTGGATTAAGTTGTTTGTGTTTTAATTCATGCTAATGAATCCATCTGTTCTCCTCTCCAGCTATGAGTAAATACTAAAGCAACCAGTTTAAAAGAAGGGAAATACTTAATTCAAATCTGCTTTACTCCATTTTAAAAATTGACCTTTTGTTGCATCCTGCTCATGGTGGGTGATGGTAAATATATATTCTTTTATTCTCCTCATTTCTACTAAAGTGATAACTAAAAGTTTGGAGAATTTGAACAAATTGAAAAATCAGTTCACCTTATAAGTTACCCAATAATTTTTATTTTTTCACTGCTCAGTTTATACTTTTGGAAATCATACACGGAAAATTTCAAGAAAATAGTTACATTTTTTCCTCACCCTTTCTGTAAGGAAGACATTTTATGCCTTAAGTTCTTCCAAATTTTGAGTAGCACTTTGTACATCTGTATACACCTCCCCTGTTTTGTATATATTATGATAAGAATAATCTTTACTAAGCTTACTTTAACCTGGCATAAACACTGAATGAATATCAAACTCATTAACAATGATCTATGCTTGTGGTGTAATGGTTATTGTCATAGGAAATGGACTTGGTGATCCAAGTTCAAACCTTCCATGAGGCTGTTTACATTTCACATTGCACTAATACTCTTGGGAAATTATGAATTCAACTATTCGCTATCTCTCTCTATCTTCTAGCTATGAGTAAATAGAACAGACTAGGTTCTTTAATCTTAGTATTGCAAATGGTCTAGGAAAAGGAAAACACTCAATTCAAACCAGCTTTTCTCCATTTAAATTGATTGACCCTATGTTGCATCCTTTTTGTAGCAGAAGGGTTGGGTAAAAACAATGACCTGGATAATTTAACAAAAAAGTTCATGTAGTTCATGGGATATAGCAATTATTGATCAATAGCAAGTAAAGATTTGTATCTTTGAACACTATGGTATATTTGTCTTTTTTACTTATATATTTCTATTGTTCTGCATATGTTTTCATTGGAAAGATATATGAAGGTGTTAAAAAGTTTTTTACTCAGTCAATAAGGGATTATCTCCTCCCTACCCCCAATGATTAAAAAAAAATTGAGAACCGATGTGCCGAGTGTGTTGATATTTTGGATGAATATGTGCAATGGCATGTTTTGTTGATTGCTTTAGGTCATTCTTGGTCAGGCTGAGAACTTTTTTCACCACTCTTTCATAATTACCTAGTTTAGTCTAGTACAAGGGCATATTAATTGGGGCACTTGGGATTTATTAGAGTTTAGTTTGTTAGTCTTTGTTCTGCGATAAGAACTGTGAAAGGTAAATTCCTGAGTTTGGTCTTTCTGAAAGGATTAAACTCATTAAATTTATAAGATTTTGTGAAAGGAGCTTGTTGAGTATGCTAGGTGCCTTATTTAACTATACATTCTCATGGATATCATAATGAATAAATATGTCAGTACTTTTGATCTGTGTGTGTAAGTTGACCAACTTTAGTCAAGGGTGACCTGAAGGCTCTCTTTTCAATAGCTACCACACTGAGGTATAGTAAAGGGTGCTACTCCTTTCCTTGGATTGCTCTAATTACCCTTGATCCTTACCTTGTAATACTGAGTGTTAACCTAGGAGGCATCAAGTACCTTTTTTTTTTTTTTTTTTTTTTTTTTTTTTTGAGTCTTTGGTATGACTTGACCTGGGATTGAACCCCCAGTTTCCCAGACCATTGGTGAACTCTTAAACGATTATGCCAATAAGATATATCTAATATATTTTATGTATGATGTATGTTAAAAAAGCATTATGACTGAAGGCATAATTTATCAAGACAAATGAGTAGTGAATTAAATTCTAGATTTTCTTCAAAATAGTCACTATGACATTCAACACATTTACTCTGTTGTATTTCTAATAATGTTCATTATGTCCTCAAATCTTACTGATAAAATGAATTTTCAGTTGGGGTAAGAAGAAAGTTTCATGAAGTTAGATCTGGAGAGTGCTGCATTTTCACAATCATTTTTTTTTTTTTTACCAGAATCTGCTACTACTGATCAAAGAGTATTGAAATTGGCACTGACTTGTCTAGACTTCATATTGACATTTAGACAGTAGTCTAGACATCTAGACATCATTACTTTATTATATAAATTACTCCGATTTGCGTATGTCTTAATTTAAATTGAAAACTATTTAAAATTCAAGTCTTGATACTTTTTGATCACACTAAATGTATGTAAATTTAAGTGCTTATCTGTCCATCAACATTTGTCTGATTACATTTGTGTGTGTATTCATCTAATACTTTCATTAAGGCATTTACCTCTATACATATAGACATTATGTTCTTGTTCTACAAGTGTGTATTCTAACTTCTATTGCTGTATATACTGTATGCATGTAACCTTAATACATGTTCATGTAAGTGATAGCTGTGTCTCTCTCTCTCTCTCTACAAAATTTCTGCTGGATGAAAGCCAAAATTTTGGCATCTGTTTGTTCTTTTTTTCTCTTTCTTTCTTATTTCCCCTCTCCTCCTGTTCTTTTAGCAGCTTGACTCTTTCATTTCAGTGCTGTCTTTATCCCCCTCTACCTAATTGAACATACCCATCTCCCACCCAGCTGCAATTGGCCAATCTACCTACACTCTACCCTATTGTGCACGTGTCAGTCTGTTTGCACACACACATTTGATGTGTGCATGTGTACAGATTTTTCTGTATGTGCTTGTATTTGTTTTCATGTTTACCGATGCATGTGTATGTCATAGTTGTTCTACATATTTTCTGTGTGGGTGTTTGTGAGTGCTTCTTATACATCTGCTCATATGTCTGTTTTTCAGTGGATAAGTAGTGTGTGTCTGTCTGAACTTTATGCTCTTATCTTTTCGAGGATCATTTTGCTGGTTGTTTATTACTGTTAATTGAAAACAAATCTTTGATATTTTCCCCTGACTGAAACACATTAAAATTTTAAGGTGTTCCTTTTTTGCCTCTGTCTTGCACCTTATTTAAAGCATTTACTCTATCACAAAATAGATTTATTTTTCCTTTTTAAAAATTTTTTCCAAACAAATAAAAAAAATTCTCCTTGTGGGATTCCCCTTGTAACCACCATTATTTTGGTTTTAAGGTGATTATTTCTTTCTCTTTTTAACTTCTGACCACAAACAGTTGTAGATAAAATTACTTTCTTATAGTTGCTGCTGAAAAATTCTTTATCTTCAATTTAGATGGAATTGATATGAATAAACAGCCATCTTTCATTCAGTATAAATTCTTTAATGTATCTATGACTAATATATATATATATATATATATATATATATATATGTGTGTGTGTAATTTGAGGACCACACCTAGATTTATTTCATCATCTATCAAGTGTTATCCTCTAAGCCAATTGCAAATAATTACCTTCCAGTGGGATTTGAGGCTCTGATTGGACCACCATAGCCAAGGCCATACTGTAATAAGAAGTATTAAATCTCACTTTTTATTTTGTGCCATATTAAATCCCCTTCTTGCATCATCAGATGTAGACATGCTTGCATGAGAAAGAATCCATTTTTCTTTACTAGTGAAATGGACACAATTTTGTTGTGTGTGTGTGTGGAGTTTTGTGTGTGTGTATATATATATATATATATATATATATATATATATATATATATATCATTTTTTATTTTTTACAGTTACATTTTTGTCTTGTTGCTTGTAACCATCAGCTTCTACATATCTGTTTGATAAATTTATTTTTTTAGATAAAGCAATTTCAGTCATTATGATAATTAATTTTGATAATTCTTTCATCTTTTTTATTTAGTTGCCTTTATTGGGATGTTTGGTCATAGAGAAGATATTTTATTCAAGCCCTCACTTTCTAAGAATCAGTACCGGCCCATTGGGCTAGTGGGTAGTGTTTGCCAATAGCGCAGACGACCTGGGTTCAATCCCAGGTTGAGTCATACCAAAGACTCAAAAAATGGTACTTGATGCTGCCTTGTTTAA
Source organism: Sepioteuthis lessoniana (assembly GCA_963585895.1). Taxonomy (NCBI): domain Eukaryota; kingdom Metazoa; phylum Mollusca; class Cephalopoda; order Myopsida; family Loliginidae; genus Sepioteuthis; species Sepioteuthis lessoniana. The sequence goes on along the minus strand of CAUZXS010003990.1, from coordinate 89,333 downwards.
CACTCATCATTATAAGGTATGGATCAAGGTTAAAGTGGAGAAATCTGGGTAAAGGTGTAGTGCCCTCCGTTACACCTTTGTGTTGTAGCTATTGAAAAGGGAGCTTTCAGGTCACCCTTGACTATGGTCGCCAACTTTACTTATATCCAGGATATTTGGTAAGCTAATGTTTATTTAGACACCGTAGACTTCTCATACTTGTACCTAACCTAACTCTGTACTGTTGATGTAATGATTAAAATGGCCACCTCAATCAAGAAAACAGTAAAAAACTAATCATCTTTCAGCAATAATAAAATGTGCTTGCCAAACAAGACTTTTGACAATGAACTGATCTTGCAAGCTGAAAAGAATAATCTCAGAACTGGTCAAGCACTCTAGAAATTCAAACTAAGTCTCATCTACCACATTCTCTCTTCTTTGGAAAATTTCTTCTGTCTTTGAATGGATCTTGCTTTGTGTCAGGTTTTCTCTTATGGATTTTGCCTTCAGCCAATATCTATAGTATGGAGGAAGATTCTCTCTCTCATCAGTGCAAACAGCTGCCTCCCATTTTTTTTTATTAAGTCTCACTTGCACCCCCCCTCCGTCCATCTTAATTTTTGAAGCCCTTCCTCAAATCTAAGTCCACCAGGTGGTAAGCAAGGAGTGGAGTAGAAGGCAAGGAAAAGTAGCCATTGACTTGTAGAAGTACTTGAGGCAAGTACCCTCCTATGAATCAATGGCTACTTTTCCATCCCAAATTCTCCATTCAAGTCCTGCCAAGAGTTTTTTTTTTTTTCTATTTACCTTTTCTCCATTTTAAACCTTTATTTACTTCATTTTTAAAATGAAACCCTCTTAAGATAATAGTTACTCTATCAAAACTAGCCCCCAAATGTTTGGGTGTGATTAATTATTATACAACATATAGTGGGGGATAATCAAATTTAATTGAAGCTATTTTTTTTCTTTTTAGTATTTTTTTGTATTAACTGTGGTTTTAAAAAGTTATCCTTGCCTGACCAAAAACCACAGTTAACACACAAAAAATACTAAAAAGAAAAAGAATAGCTTCAATTAAATTTGATTATCCAACACTATGTTATTTAATAATTAACCACACCCAAACATTTGGGGGCTAGTTTTGATTGAGTAACTATTATCTTAAAAGGGTTTCATTTTAAAAATGAACTGTGTATGTGTGTGCGTATATATATATATATATATATATATATATATATATATATATATATATATATATATATATATATATATATATATATATAAGGGAAGAAACTGGAAATAAATCTGACTGTATGGATATGTACAGAGATGAAAAAGCACAAGGTCTTCAGTGGATGATTTTATTTATAGAATTGCTAACATTAAGCATTTTGGTTTTTAGACCTTCATTGGGGCGTGTGAGTTATTAGATAAATTTTTGAATGCTAATTACATCACACAGATTTGAAACAGAACACTACCAACTAAAATAGAATGTTTTGAAAATTTTATCTTCATTTAATGACTCAAACACTCTGATGACGGTCTAAAAACTAAAACATTTAATGTTGGCAAATAATTCTATAAATAAAATCATCTTTTGAAGACCTTGTGTTTTTTCATTGTTGGACATCTTCATACACACACACACACACACAGATATTTATATAACAGTGTATGGTTATCACTATCTCACTTGGTGGGTTTGTGGCAGACCACATGTATCATCATGCACACAGACACTAACAATCTCCAATACAAATTTCACACACATACATACATACACCAAAAAAAAAAAAAAAAAAAAAAAAAAAAGATAAAGTCATACAAATCTCAACATAAACATTTGTCTGACTGTATTTTTTCGATTTTTTTTTTTTTTCTTCGATTTCTCAAATGTCTTTCTTCCCTGCCTGGTGATTGTTGTAATAAGGAGGCATGAAACCCTGGGTCACAGATAAACATGCATGCTATTAAATGAATATATATAAAAACTAATATATATTTATTTATTATTTCATATATATATATATATGGTTGGTTAAACAGGTTTTGTAATTATCAGAATGTGTCTTAATTTAAGTAGCTATATGTTGAAGGAGAAAATGAAATTTCTAATCTATAAAAGTTAATATACCTTGTAAAAGACTAATGATAGACATTTTTTTTACTGAAATCTAAAATAAGTGCCTAGTGTTTGTACTTTTAAAAAATTCACTCAGGCAAATAAAGTATTGAGATTTATTCCACATCTCTTTTACTGTACAAATGCTTCAATTCTTATAACTGAGTTCTAATGAATTTTATATCGGTCAGTATTTTCCCAACCTTTCCACTATGTGTAGGATGTGGAGTACAGCTGGTTTGAATTCAGTTTTCCTTCCCAAGGCTAAAGAACCAAGTCTACCTTACTATTTACTCCTAGATGAAGTGAAATGCAAAGAGCATTGTCTAGGACTTGAACTTCGGTCTATGACAATAACCATTTTCCCCATATGCATATTTATATTTGTCAGTACAAAAATGTAACCATGACTTTTAGTTAGAATTGACAGCAAGATGTAAGTAGGATATAATGCTGAAATGTGAGACCAACAAGTTATGTTTGATTTTATTGACTAGGATCTCATTAACTTGAACCCATCTTTCAAGGTAAATGACTTTACAGATTTTTTGTGTATAATATAAAATATGAATAATATCAATAGTTCTTTAGATATAGGAAAATATTCTAATGAATTTAATGACTAGAATAAGAATATTGTTGATTTTCCAGTTTTTAAAATTTTTTTTTTTTATATAGAACTCTTTTATTTTAAGAAGGTCATAAGTGTAGAATAACCAGTGAGGATCAAACTCTCTCTAATATTGATAGTTTATGTGGCTAGTTTGTTAACCAAAGCTCTGTTGAGAAGTATGCAAATTGATGAATTATTTACCAAGCTTAGTTTAGTCTGGTAGAATGCTATACTTGTTCGGAACTCAGTCGAGGGGGTGAGTGTAAACACTTTTATATATATATATATATATATATATATATATTGCAATTATCAAAATGTGACTTATCTGAAAATATATATTGGAGAAATTGAAATTTCTCGTATATAAAGGTCAATAAACTTTGTAAAAGACTAATGTTTTTCTACTTTACTGAAATCTAAACAAAGTACATATTCTACTCATTTAAAAAAAAAAAAAAATCATTCAAATTTTTAAAAAACTTTTTAGTAATTGACCAAACAATATATCAGCATATTCTCTATAACTCTGGCAAGTGTCATGAACATTTACATATTGTCCAGACAATTGAACTCCTCTTGGTTCCATTTTTCAACCTTCACTATATATACACACTGAGTACTTGGAAAGCAGTATAATGTATCCAAAGTTGTTGAAATGTATTGATCCAGTTGATATATTAATGACCATTTTCTATTGCCATTTTTCTTTTAAAAAAGAATGGCCCGGGAGACCTGGGTTCAATCCCAGGTCGAGTCATACCAAAGACTCAAAAAATGGTACTTGATGCTTCCTTGCTTAGCACTCAGCATTATAAGGTACGGATCAAGGGTAAAGTAGAGCAATCCAGGAAAGGAGTAGCGCCCTCCCCTACACATTGGTGTAGTAGCTATCGAAAAGGGAGCCTTCGGGTTACCCTCGACTATGGTCGCCAACTTTACTTACTTTTATGCTTGATGAGAGCTGAACAATAGGTCAACTGAAACAGTGTGTGAACAATGTCAGTTATACAAAGAGTTATTAGTTATATGAACAATATTTGAAATTGATCAGTATATTCAGAAAACTTTGTTTTCAGATATTGTTCTGTTGATGACAAGAATTGAGATAAAATCTAGAGTCGTTGGCTTTCTGTTACGTTTTTTTCATTGAAGAAGGAAAGAGTAGCCTTTAAGTGCCTTTGCTTTCAGTGGTCAGTCTAGCATTAAGTCATCCACTTTGCATAAATGTGTAAGAATTGAGTCAAGGATAGCCTTGTGAGCATAGTGTTTATGTAGGAGGGTACCAGGTGCTGCTCTCTACACACTTGTCAACAAGCAAAGAATTTAATTGGTAGAAGACACTGTTAATTTATTTCTATTTTGTGCAACTTTTAACATGTTCTCTATAATCAGTATTTTTCTTAAACTTTCTTCTTTTGGAAATTGTTGACAGAGAAGAGAGGGGAGGGGGAATTCCAGACTTTAAGACTGTCTACTTTAATTTAGTAGTTATTTACTCTATATTTTTTTAATTGATGGTCCTTATGAATTGTAATTTGCTTCTCTGGTTCCTGTCATAGCCATTACTATAAGGAAAATATATGCTGGATGATCCATTGCAACAGTGGTCGATAATGATATTGATGCTTTTATTTAAGGATCTGAAGGTTTCAAATGAATATTTCATATCTATCTCCATTATATGAAGAACTTGGATGATTGAGAAGTGACATTCAGTTGGATGCCGGTACCACAACAATATCATTGTGTTCAAATTGAACTGAAAATTGTTTTATTCTCTGAGTGAGAGCATTTAAGTTCTTATCTTTAGTAAAAATCTTACAATGGTATGCTATTTATACTCAATTATGGTTACATGTTCACGTGTGTGTATGTAAAACATAGATATGGTTTGTGTGTGTGTATATATATATATATATATATATATATATATATATATATAGTTAGGATAGAGTAGATACAGTCAATAGTTTTTGGTGACTGTATATGATCATTTGAACAATCAGATTTTGAATCTATGATATCCTAACTTAGAGGTGTATGTATACATATATAAAAAGGAAGATTGCTGTCTTTAAAGTGGTCAGTATTGATAAAACATGATTTATCTATCTATACACACAATTGATATTGGTAAAGTCATTTTTAGATAAAAATTAAAATGGTAAAAAATCCAGTAAAATTATTATATATAAGTTTGAATTGCAATGAAAGCGTATACCAAATATTACAATAGAATACTTTAAGATATAAAAAAAAACAACTTGAAATTTTATGAAGTTGATCATCCGCCTAGTTAGCTGGGGCTGTAGAATATGCTGACTTCATCTCTGTAAAGAGGTAAAGAACACCCACTTCTAAATGAGTATCCTGGATATGATAAACCATCAGATGGTAGGGCTTCAGTTCTGGAGCTTTGTGAGATGTTGAGTACTTCTTCATTGCTATTACTCCCAGGTCCACTTGGCTCTAGATGGGTAGTACTTGTTAGGATCCCATCTATGGGTCAAATAGAACTAGTGACCTGGGTATAATACTAGACTAAATCTGATGGTGAGGCTTCAGTTCTGGAGTTTAGAGGAATATGGAGTACCTCTTCATTGCCATTACTCCCGGGTTCACTCTGCTCTTGAGTGGTAGTACTTGTTAGTGTCTCAGCTATGGGTCAAGTAGAACTATTTAACATACTTGAAGCCATTTAGCTGTGTGCAAATAGAACTATTAGATAGTAATACTTGAAAACATGTTATTATGTACAAACAAATGACTGATTAATTGAACTATGACTATTTAGCTGTATGAAAATGAATAAATAATGTTGAATAGAATTGATCATGTTAACTAGCAATACTGGAAACCATCTATGTGAAAACAAATGAGCTCTGGCTTGTTAAAAAATTGTTACCCACAAACTATTGGTTTATAAATCATATATTTAATATTTATGTATAAACAGGATTTAGCATTAAATAATCTTTAAGAGTTGATATACTTAAGAACACAATCATCTTACCAACTGAAGTTGATCATCAAGTTGAAGTACATTTAACTACATATATATATGTATATATATATATATATATATTACTCTCATTACATCTATTTTAAAATGACTATGAATTGCAACTATTTCTGTAGCTCTTTAGTATCTTTTTTATTTCATGCATCCTGATGTTGGGATCTCGTGGGGCATTTGTTGCTCTCTCTGGTTGAGAGCCAATGCTTTAATTTCTCAACCTTTAAGTTTCTTTTTATATTACTTTAACTGTTTCTATAATTCTTCTTTTCATATACAGAAACATATGAGGTGGTAATTGAGTTGTACTTAAAGGTTCAGCTCTGCGTGTTTGGACTTTAAATAGAGACTCTATCAATCATTGTTCTTAATAAGTTCCTCACTGCTGCCATTCCTCTTTCATATCAGATTGGATTGGAATACAAGATGAAGGGAAAGCCCTCCACAGAGAAGGGATTCTGGTGGAGTATTACAGATTCCATGCTGTGAAGGTTTACTTTTTAATTTTTTCTTTTTTTTTTTTTTCTTTCTTATTAGCTGTGAGCAGCTTTTTAGAACTGACAAGTAATTGATATTATGAAGTCAAGTATGTTAATATATCTCCTGTAGACTTTAGAATTTTTTTTACAAAAGTGTTTGATTATCTTACTATTCAAAATAGAAGTGTATCATTAAAATGTAGTGTTTTACTGTACATATGTACTCAAGAGAGAATTATCTGTTGTATTGTTTTGATGATGTTTTTCATAGCCTCTTAGGTCATTAAGGTGTCATGCTAAGTAATTCCCCTTTATAACATTTTGCACTGGAATAGTGGGTACTTTGCTGTGTCTATTTATCCTACGATTAATATGCAATAAGTTGTATTAGGTTATATGGTATCATCAGGTAAGTATAATCACAGATCATACCTATTATTAATTACTTATTTAAGATTATTCTTTTTTATAAACTGCTCTGCTATTCAGCCTGGTGACTGGGGAAAAGTGCATATATTCTTTCCCCAAGGGCATTAGTGTCAAAGGAATCTAAACTGTTCTAGGTGGAGTTTGAACTTGGTTTGTAGATTCCATTTTTGACACTCCTAATCATTTTTTAGAATTATTATTTTATCATATTCTTTGAAATTGATATTTATCTTGACAAAAAAGAAACAAAACAAAACAAATGTAGCAACAAAAATAAAGTTCAGGAATGCGATAGAATTTTTGTTTTCATCAATGAATACTTTTAGTTGCAATTCTAATATCATAAGAAGTATCGGATAAAAAATCTGATTTTTTTCTTTTTTTGTTTCTTGCTTTTCTTCTGTTCCTCATAAATGTAAATGTATGTTAGGTTCATGCCTTTATAATATAAATGACTTTCAGAAGGCCTTAATTGACTGGCATCCCCATTATTTTTCATTTTGCTTTTTTATGCCTACTAAGTCAGCATCTTTGTCAGCTTATACTGTGTTTCAGTAACCTTTGATACTTATATATATATATATATATATATATATATATATATATATATATATATATATATATATATATATGCAAATAAAAAAAAGTTTTTGTCACTGTCATTATATTGATTCTAAATTTGCTTCATGTATAAGTATTCATTTTTATAAAGAAAGATTTAACAAATAGTTGATGTATAGGTTCTTGTGTTTCTTTTTTTTCTTTTACTCAAACAAAAATTATGTACAAAGTTGTATTTAAAACATTTTTTCTGCTTGATGAACTTATATAAATAAAAAAAGCTCTGATAGATCAAGTATGACTAAAAAATGTTTCAGTTTTTATAGTTAAAATAGTAAAAACTTCATACTTGTCATTTTTATTTTTTTACATGTTATGTATTTAAAAAGAAAAAAAAATAGCTGTTTGGTCTTAGGAACTTCTCTTATTTTGAATTTTCCCCACTTCTCTTTTAAACATTTTGCTTTCTGCAAGTCTCTTCAATTCTCCTAAATCTTTTATTTCAATACAAATGAAAAGGGAGCTTGTATGTATGTATGTATGTGTGTGCATGTATGTTTGTATATGTGTGTGATATATAATTTGATTATCAATGTTTGTAATCTGATTTTTGTATGCTTTTATCTTAGTCTTATAGTTTTAAATGCTCTCAGAGAATAAAGCCATTTTTAATATAATAATGTGTGGTCTGTGTTTGTGCTCACTGTGATCTTTGATTTTTCATGAGAGATAACTATTATATACTAATTATTATGACCACTTGAAAGAAGATTATATTATCAAGTTTAAAAATTGTAACTGTCTTTAATTACCAAACTAATAATGAAAATATAACTTAAATATTTGACTACAGCTTTTATAATAGTTTTGGTATTCTAATTCAAATTTTCTATATTTACTTCTTGACACGTTTTCTTTGGATAAACATTTTTTAATTAGATCATTCAATTCTATTCATTTCTTTTGGCTTAAGGAAATTTAAATAGTATCTTCTTAATGTAAAACAGCTGCATCTGGTGGTGAGGTTCCAGTTTTGGATTGTGTGGAGTATCTCTTTATTGCCATTACTCCTTGGTCAACTCTAGTCCCAGATTGGTAGTACCTGTTAGAGTTCCATTTATGGGTCAAGTAGATCTGTTTAAAAATCATTCATATTCAATAGGTCTGTTTGCAAAAAAGAAAGAAAAAAAAACTCTAAAGAAATAACTGCACAAAAATCTGAATATGGATATGATTCTCTCACATCTTGGCATAAATTAACCCGAGATAGGTTGACATGCCATTTAAAATCTTTCAGTCACTCACTCAATCAGGTAAATAGCAGTAGATTTTAGTATCTGAGATGTATATATTTTAAAGAAACAAATATATTAACATCATTATTTATTTCTAAATATATGCTCAGTATTTAACAGAAAAAAGCAGACAATTTATATATATTTTAAATGAACTATTATTATGAGCATTTGAAAAAATTCCTAAAGATGATTAACAGCCAGAAATGATTCCATTGAGCAAAGAAAATTGTGATATAATGGGTAAGTTCTGTAAATTGCTGACTTCTTTATTTAGGATTTGTTTTTGTGTTCTTATTCACAGGATTTAGTATACACCTAGTTCTTAATGTTATTGTAGGAAGCCTTTAACAACAGTTGCTAAGGGGAATCTTCTTGCTTGCAGTGCCCTTTGCATGACATTGTCATATCTATGTCTTGATGTTCATCTTGACTTTCTTTCATGGCTTTGAAAAGCAGTAGTATATCCTTTGAAATAAATTACTGTAAGTGCCAGTTGCATGTTACTGAGATTTTTAAGCATATACTCTTTAGAGAAGGTAACATTTTGACTATTTGGTTTTCAATTGATCAAGTCTCATGCTGCTTTTTTTTTTGTTTGTTTTATTTATAATCATCACATAACTGTGTAAATGTCAGTGGAATAATGAAGTAGAGAGAATCTGTTTTTCCTTTGTCTGATTACTTTGTGCATTATTGGTGCAGAGTTCTTGTAACCTATTTAAGCAATGAATGGAACTCATTCAATGAATGGTATTCCCTGATGACTGTTTCAGAGGCATTTTTACTTTTGTTTTTTTAGCATAAGGAGATATCTTCAAAACTTTGCTTCACATGAACCCAGACCGTTAATGATTTTTATTCTTTAAAATACTATATACATCAGTGCATCATTTGAAATTGTGAAGACCTAGTTTTTAAGGACAATTCCACTTCGCCAAAAAAATGTTTGAGTTGTGTCAATCTGTACACAAGTAATAATTTAGAAAATATACACACATGGATTGTGGTTGTTAACCAGGTTTTGGTCTGATAATTGCATTGGTTGAAAACTTACAGTCACCAAGTGCTGTTGACTTTCCACCTATACTATCCTAACTTAGATATATTATATTCTCTATTACTAATATTGGCTCCTCTTTATTTATATAGCCAGCAATATACATGAAGTTAATTTTCTACTAAATCAAAGATAGTGTGATTCTATTACTTTTAGTGGAACATTATACAGTCAAAATGAATATTATGTTTTATTGTTATCAACTTATACCACATTGAAACTGCAAGCAAAAATAAAATTGCATAAATATTTTTGGACTGCAGCATATTCATATTTTAGTTACAGAGTTTCTGTGTGTGTGTGTGTGTGTGTGTGTGTATATATATATATATATATATATATATATATATATAGTGGGCTGAAAAGTTCATAGGCTGATATATTATTTGCTGTTGTTGACTTTTTGGACCAAAAGAATCCAAGTACTGCAACATCAATAGGAGAAATGTGTAGACCACTAAGAAAACCATATTGAAAAATAAACCTCATTTAATCATAATCCATGAAAGTATCTTAGCCAGCCTATGAACTTTGTCACTGACTTTTGTGTATATAATATACGAAATGCGTACAATAAGTTTCCAGACTTTTTTCGTATGGGCACTTTTATTGATAGTACACACATGAAACTCTAGTCCCCTTCGAAGTAATCTCCTCCGGCTGCAATGCACTTGTTGTACCATTCAAACAACTTCTGGAAAGCCCAATTGAAGTCCTCTTGTGTGAGCATGTCAATGACCTTTGTCACAGCCTCTTTCATCTTCTCAATTGTCTCATAACGACAGCCTCTGAGCTTAGGGAATAACCAAAAGTCACAGGGAGCAGGGTCTGGGCTATAGGGAGGCTGAGGAACTGTGTTGATGCCCATCTTGGTCAAATAGTCTGTGACAAGGATGGAGTTGTGGACTGGTGCATTGTCCTGGTGGAAATGCCAGTGACCCGATTTGAAAAGTGCTGGCCTCTTCTTAAGGAATATCTTCCTAATCTCCCTTAAAACCTCAACATAGTAACCTTAACCCTAACCCTTTGGCCAATCAACTCTGGTGTATTGACTTCCTTACTCCTCCCATACCTCTTGTCATCCCTCACAGATTGCCTGCCTGTCTTCCTTGAATCTCTTATGCCACTCAAAAACTGATGCTCGATTCATGCAAGATGGTCGAAAAGCAGTCTGAAGCATTCCATACGTTTCTGTGGCATTTTTTTCCAAGTTTAAAACAGAATTTGATTGCATATCGTTTTTCTAAAGTGTCAGATTGCATTTTTGAAATTCCCCATCTGTGATAATCAGGCTTTAGTAGGGTGTATATCAATTGCTGCTGTAGCTGTTCATTTGAACCTAAAATCCTAAAAATTGGTCAGTCATCTCATAAGTTGTATAGCTATAACATAATGAATTTTCAAGAGTCTATGACAATTTTAAATACCCATACGGAAAAAGTCTGGAAACTTATCGTATGCACCTCGTATATTAAGAGAAAACTCTGAATAAATGCGACTGTAGGTAAATATAAAAAACAAAATATTTTGAGTATCTGTTAATTTATATCTTATCATATGCCATCATTTAATATTTTGGTTTTTTGAATATTGTATTCTAACATTGCTCTGAAGATGGTTTAACAAAAAACACAACATTAAATGTTGGCATATTATAATATATAAATAAATAAATACATCCTCCTAATATTATGTTTTTTTCATGTAAGATGCATAACAATAAATATAAGGATCATAACCTTTTAAACTTGAAAATCATTGATTATTGTAAAGAATTTTTTTGATTTAACTGCTCCACCTTAAAAGATCAGAAGATCTTTAAACCTGTTAATACATCTTTTGCCCACTAGGGCATGTGTAAATAACCGTTTATTAAGGCAATCTTGAAGTCATAGTTTTGACACCTTGAAGATGAAGAGAAAAAGTGAAATTCCTAAGGGGTGGAGAAGAATAACTACCTTCAAAAAACAAACAAATTCAGTTACTGTTAGTCTTTTGTTGTTGTTTTTTCTTTTTTCTTTTTAAATCTTTGACCGACTTTTAAATGCATTTTTTAAAAGCTGATTTTGCCCAAACCAGTTGAACCATTATATTTAAGTGTGGGGGAGGATCTGTTAGTCTTGATGTACATTAAATACATATAGTTTTTTTTTTAAATCTTTGTGTATACAGATTTTTATATGAAATACTCAATGTATACCTTTTAAAGAAAATATTTGCTCAGGTGTGGTATCTTTTTTCTCTACTCTCTGTGTTATTCTTGAATTGGTTAAAATGTGACTCTGAATAGAATCATTATATTAAAAGATTTTAATCTTAAGAAAGTTACAATGTGAGAGAAAGAAAGTATGAGTAAAATAAGTTGTGTAGTCTACTTTATAACCCAGAAAAAAATAACATATGTATTTGAATTTCTAAAATACCTTGTATTACTTTACTTTATAGTTAATTATTTTATGAGACCAATTATCAATATAGCCTATTGGTTGTTGGTGCATCATATGAATGTGTTTTTTAATTTGTTATTATTTGCATGAGATTGTGTTGAATACCTTACTTGAAGCTGCAGTTAGCCTAATGGTAAACAACAGTATGGAAAAATGAACCTTTGAATTAGAATTATGGTTGAGACAGTTTGTGTTCATTATATACTAACGCTTTTTGAAAATGTGTGAATCCATTTTCTTCTTGCTTACTCATTTGCATGCTCTCTCTCTCTGTCTCTCTCTCTCTCTCTACTGTTGGAAAAAATATCAAAGCAAACTGGGTTCTCTTGGTTTAGTTGGCTATCAGACTCGAAGAAAAACAGCACTTAATTTAAAAGCAGGATGGGTAAATTGCTAAAGTTGGGCATAGAGCTTCGGATTCCTAGATTATAAAACCTATTTTGAAGGTGTTTTGTGTATAAACTTGAATGTTTGATTAGATGAAAGATATTTTTGGTTAATCTTGTATAATTAATTTTGTTAGTGATAGAACAGTTCTTATTTAATTGCTGCATTAATAGAATAAAACTTGTATAAACAGGGTGTTTTAGAAAAATTGATATCATTTTCTAATTTAATAACTTGACTAATTATTGTTCAAATGATCTCAAATTTTAACAGCATGTGTAGAAACAATGTCAAAATGTCTTTTTTTCCCCCATCACCTCAGATATAGTAATGCCATTCACTGAAAAAGAAAAGGAATTTAAACATTAAGCATAAAACTTTGTGTTGTTTCTACACATGCTATTAAAATTTGAGATCATTTTGAATGAGAGTTGGTCAAGTTTTTCGATTACAAAATGATATCAATTTTTCTGAAATACTCTGTATATCTCAAATGATATAAAACTTTTTGAAACACATTTTCTCTTGAGCATGAATAACTTCTTTCATTATCTTGTCTTTTTTTTGTTTTGTTTTTTTAATTAAATTTTTTTAGTTTTATCAGGGCCAGTTCTATGTTTATTGCTATTTACTCAAGAAGAATACTGCATAATTTTATGCATTTGAAGAAATAGTCCATTACTCATGGCTTAAAGATGAAAGTAGTTCTATAAAATCAATATTTGATTGACAAACAAGAAAGTAAGATTTTATTGTTAGATCAATGCATATGAGAAATCGGATAATTTTAAAGCATAAAAAACATCAAAAACAGCCTTATGATTGATCAGTATTTTAGTGTAGCATTAGTATAAAATCAGAGATCAATGTGTCATGTTACAGCTAATCAATAAACTGATTCCCAATCTGTCAAGTTTAGAATATCTGCTTGATAAAATGAAAAAATCAGTGTTAGATTGTTGATTAGTATTAAACTAAAGACCACCCAAGATTTTTATGTTGAGAGGAAGTTGCTTATTGTGATCACAGAGGAACAAAGTCTTTTAAATGATGATGATAAGCTGATGACATATAAACCTGCAGTGGCCATAGGAGTTTAATGGTTAAAGTGCAATTATATGCACCAAAACTTTGGCAATGAAGTTTTATTCATCAGTTAAATAAGAGTTATCTTTGAATTGATACACTGCCTCATTTCCAGCATGGTGGTTGGTATTAGTGGCTGAGACTTTATTCTTATTGAAAACTTAATTTTCTTGATTGCTCCATTTGTTCAAGAGAATCTACAGTATCTATCTCTCTGATAAAATAAAGTAAGATTTTTTCCAAGCTGTAGCTATTGTATGGTTGTATTATTTGGACTTTAATGAAAAGCTAGGTGGAAACTGCACAAGGATATGCTACATGCTGTTTTGAACAAATCTTGGAAGCAGCATCCCACAAAATAGCAATTGTATGGTTACTTATTTCACAACATGCAAACCATCCAAATAAGATAAATGAGACATACAGAGCACTGCTCGAGAAGGGAGGATGAACTTACCAGTGATGTTTCCCTATGGAATCCTACACATCAGTACACCAGTGTTGGCCAACCAGCAAAAACTTACATACATCAGCTCTGCAGATATTGAATGCAGTCTAGAGGGCTTACCTAGAATGATGGCTGATAGGAATGGATTGTGAGAGAGAGTGAAGGAAATCCATGTTGCAAGCACACTTTGATGATGATGACTTCCTCCAACTGAAGAACTTTGTGTAGACTGGTCACAAACTGTTTCATATGAAATTTTGTCTTTGAAACAGATTTTAAACTTTCATTGGAGTAACCTATTTCCCTTCATTCTCACATTTATTATTCAGTTCTCCACACTGCTAATATCATTTTGTATCAAAAGCATGAAAGGTAATATCTATTTTTATCCCTCTTAATAAAGACAGTAGTGATATTCAATTCTCTCATTTAGAGCAATAATGATATTTATTCGCCTAAATAAAGGCAATAACAATTTTTATTTCTTTTATCAACCAGAATATTTTAAATTTGAAATTCTCATTTAACTACATCTGAAGTACATTGTTATTAAATATCAGTACTTTAAGAGTGTAGAAAAAAAATCTCTCCTTTTTTTTTACCTGCATTTGTTTCACTGATCTATAGGCATATTTATGGTCCAGCTAGATTATGTAAAATTGGGTTGATTTCTTTCTTTTAACTTTCTTTATTCTCTTCCATATGTGCATGCCTGTATCAAAAAATATATACAATTTTCATACACATACTGCTGTAAAAACAACAGCTGTACTGCCAACATAATTTTCATTAGTTGATGATCCTCAGGTTAGGCATGGTTTTAAAAGCATTATTACCACTAATTAAGGAAGCCTCAGCAGTATCTCATAATACCGCTAGACTTTGTGAGTTATCTGTCGCAGTATAAAAATGTGACCTCATTATGATTTTTCTTGTATTTATAACTTTATTGATATTCTTTATAAATGTCTATACACGTGTGCATATACATACAATCCTATTCTATCTTCTTTGTCCTGTCTGTTCTTAAATATTCTGGATTTTGCCGAGAAGCAATATGCTGTGATTGACTTAAAAATTCATATGTATATGGACTCTTTAATTAGTATTACATTTCTAATAGAAAATATAAATAATTTTTAGAATTTAAACAGTAGAAGTTTTAAGAACTTGTTAATAAGTATTGATATGTCACTACATTTGACCATCTTTAACTGCATCAATATATTTGGTGTATACATGTTTTCTTGTTATTTTTTAATGAAAAATTTTATTGAATAATTAAAAAAGTAAAACAAAAAGTATTAGTTATAATTCTAATACTGCTATAGCATTTTAGTGAATGATAGTGTTGTGGAAAACAATTAACTTGAACAGGTGTTGTGGCAAGGTCCTGAAAGGGAGAGCTGGTGTGCTAGTATTAATTTTATCATCAGTTCAAGAGAGTCTCTGTGGTTTAGTGACTAACTGCAACATCACAGAAAACAAGTTTGAATTTGAGTTGTGTTATTGTGTTGACTTTTGGACTAATGCTCTTCAGAAAGGTATGAACCTCATTATTCCCCAGGTATGTGTTAAATAGTACCACTACTGTTCTTCTACTAGGATGGCTTTTGTATTAAATAATCCACAAAGATGCATATGCCATTAAAGAAAAAAAGGAACCAAACTATAAACAATGCCGCTGCTGACCCATGTAGTGAAAGCATATGTACATGGAAGTGGGATTAGTTTCACTTTGCTTAATCTATCTATTTCACCTCCTTCTGAATGTGACACATGTCAAGTTCAGGAGATGAAGATGTGTAGGTAGTTACAATGGAAAACTTTATGGTGTAATGGTCATCATCTTAGGAAATCAACTCAATAATCTGATTTCAAATCCTGGATGTGGCTGTTTGTATTTTGCATAGCACTAATACCCTTTGGGAACATTATGAATCTAACTATTCTCTCTATGAATAAATAGTAGAGAGAACTTGATTTTTAGCCTTGGTATGGCATCCAATCTTGGAGAAAGAAAACTTAATTCAAACCTGTTGTACCTCTGCTTAAAAATTGGTCTTGCATCATATCCTGCTCGTGGCAGTAGAGTTGGGTAAATACATACAATAATATGAATATATAGATTGTTTGTGCCTTCAATTAGGGATTGCAAATGACTATTGATTAGCATAAGATTGTAACTTTTCTGTTCAAGATTTCCCTGTTTATCATGTCCTCTTTCCTCTTTGTATAAAACAAAATTCTTTTATAATCAATACTTGTAGTGTTATATTTATTTTGTCTCTGATTGTTGAAATTTGAGGCTCTTGTATTTCCTTTCTGTTTTCTTTCTTTCTATTTTTTGTCCTAAGGCTGCACTTTGTCCAGGGTGGGGCAGGAGAAGATGTCACCTGGTAAATTACTCCAGGACACTTTGGCTGCATTCTCAGACAGTTCTCTTGCTGGCATTCTTCATGCCTATCTCTCTCTCTGTCTCACATGCTTTCACAGAGAAGTTTACACTTTCATGTTGCCAGAGATGTTATTCTTTTGCAGGGTGGAGAGTCATTGGAAGAAGCCATTCCAAGATAGCACTGAACACTCCTGCACACTGAAAAGGTGCCATGGGTACTGTTGCAGAAATGCACACCTGGTTGATATATATATGATGAGCAGCTGCAATAAAATTCATCATTTTCCTTGCCTCTCGTCACTTTGTAACCCATTTTTCTCTTTCTGCCTACCTGTGCTACCTGTCTCTTTATGTGTCTTTACACCTCCGTCTATGTAGGTGTCTTTCTGTCTGTGCCTATGTCTAAACTCTGTCTGTGCTCCTGTTTGCCTATTCTATCTATCATTCTCAACACATATCTTCCTCTCTTTTTCTTGCACTCTTTCTTTTTGTCTGTCTAGTTGTATGCATGTATATGCTCATGTTTGCTTCACTGTATGTGTATGTGTCCATATGCCTGATCCACTGTCTGTGTGTGTGTGTGTGTGTGTATGTGTCTCCATGTCTGCTTCACTTTGTGTGTGTCTCCATGTCTGCTTCACTTTGTGTGTGTCTCCATGTCTGCTTCACTTTGTGTGTGTCTCCATGTCTGCTTCACTTTGTGTGTGTCTCCATGTCTGCTTCACTTTGTGTGTGTACCCATGTCTGCTTCACTTTGTGTGTTTGGTGTCTGCTTCACTTTGTGTGCGTGTCCATGTCTACTTCACTTTGTGTGTGTGAGTGAGACTATGTCTACTTCACTTTGTGTATGTGAGACTATGTCTACTTCACTTTGTGTATGTGAGACTATGTCTACTTCACTTTTTGTGTGTGTGTGTGTGTGTATGTGAGACTGTGTCTACTTCACTTTGTGTGTGTGTGTGTGTGTGTGTATGTATGTGAGACTATGTCTACTTCACTTTTTGTGTGTGTGTGTGTGGGTGTGAGAGAGAGAGAGAGAGAGAGACTGTCTACTTCACTTTTTGTGTGTGTGTGTGTGTGTGAGAGAGAGAGTAAGAGTGACTATGTCTACTTCACTTTGTGTTTGTGTGTGTGAGAGAGAGAGACTGTCTAGTTCACTTTGTGTGTGTGACCATGTCTGTTTTGCTTTGTGTGTGTGTGTGTGTGACCATGTCTACTTTGCTTGGTGTGTGTGTTTGACTGTGTCTGCTTCACTTGGTGTGTGTGTGTTTGTCCGTGTCTGCTTCACTTGGTGTGTGTGTGTTTGTCCGTGTCTGCTTCACTTGGTGTGTGTGTGTGTTTGTCCGTGTCTGCTTCACTTGGTGTGTGTGTGTTTGTCCGTGTCTGCTTCACTTGTGTGTGTTTGTCCGTGTCTGCTTCACTTGTGTGTGTGTCTGTCCGTGTTTCCTTCACTTGTTGTGTGTGTGTTTGTCCATGTCTGCTTCACTTTTTGTGTGTGTGTGTGTGTGTGTGTGTGTGTTTGTCCGTGTCTGCTTCACTTGGTGTGTGTGTGTCCCCGTGTCAGCTTCACTTGATATGTGTGTATGTGTTGGACCGTGTCTGCTTCACTTGGGGGGGGTATTTGTCAGTGTCTGCTTCACTTGATGTGTGTGTGTGTATTTGTCCGTGTCTGCTTCACTTGGTGTGTGTGTGTGTCTACTTCACTTTGTGTGTCCCCCTCATGTCTGCTTCATTTTGTGTGTGTGTTCCCCCCCCCCCATGTCTGCTTCACTGTGTGTGTATGTGTGTCTGTGTCCATGTCTTCTTCACTGCATATCCATGCATGCGTCTCTGTGTCCATGTCTACTTTGCTATGTGTTTATATCCATATCTACTTCACTGTGTGTGTGTGTGTGTGCGCGCGCGTGCATGCCCTTATGTCTGCCTCACTATGTCTTTGTGTCTGTGCCATATTCATCCCAAAAGTTCAACACACTGAGCACATTGTTTCTCAAATTTCTTCAAGGTTTTCAAAACACACGCACACACACACTCACTCACTCACTCACTCACTCTCTCTCTCTCACACACACACAAAAATAAAATAAATGACAAAGAGTCATTCTTATCTTGGTTTGGCATAGAAATTTTCAGGACCCCCTCATGTATAAACATTTGCTTCATTTATTTTAGTCCAGCAAAAGGCCAAGTATGAGAATGGGGTGGGAAGACTTTTTTCTGTCTATGCTCTAGCCTTGAAAATCTGTATTTAAAATCCTGATTTTTATTTGGGTCATCGGGTATCCACTAGCAGTGATACAACTATTTCAGTTGCTACGTGTATTTTCATATATGTGCATACATGATCACATACACAATTATTTTTCAGCATATGCATACACAGTCATACAAACAACACTCATATATATATATATATATATTTACTTTATACTTTGATATGTTTCTTGCATGCCTTGATCCAATTTTGTTGACAGGCATCTGTGTTTATCTCCCATCCATACTCCCACTCAATACTTTTGCGTATCAGAAAACACACTCCCACTTTTACACAATTTAACAGTCTTATAGGATGACATAGACATTGTGTGTTCTAAAACGTTTCATTTTTTTTTTGTTTTGTTTTGTTTTTTTTTCTCTGTGTGTCTCGCTTTGCTTGGCAAAAGCATCAACTCATCGTATTTGAGGGAGCACCCCCTCCTCCTCCTCAATTTATCTCACCTGGGAAATGATTTATTTTCCTCACTGCTTGTCATATGTACATTGCTCCCTTCTCTATTTCTATCTCTAATTTGCTTCTCTGAAGATCCACACGACATAAAACTCTGCATATTTACCACTTGTATATTTTGTATCCTGCACATCTATGAATATACATTTCTCACAGGATTGCTAGTGTGTAGATATATTTTCTCATAACAGAAGCATTTACAACTTCATAATCAGAATTGCTGGAAATGCATGTGTACACCTCACTGCCATTATTTTCTTATATATATATACTTTCCTCTTTGTTTTTGTTTACAGAAGAATTTTCAGCTATTTTCTTCTTCTTCTTCCTCTCTTTTTTTTTTTTTTTTTTTTTTTTTTTTTTAAATACATTTCACTTTGTTATTAATAAACTTTCTATGTGAGACCAACTTTCTCCCTCAGAACATAAAAACTGTGGGTGAAAGAACATTTTTGTATGTAAAGGATTTAGAACATTTCTTGAGTTATTCAGTTTTCTTTCCAAATCTCTCTCTCTCAATTTCTTTTACTCTTTGTCTTCCTTTTAGGTACTTTCTCTTTCTTTCTCCCTTTGTATCTCCTGCCTCAAACTCTTCCTTTTTTTCTCTATCTCTCCTGCTTCTAACTCTTCCTTTTTCTCTCAATCTCTCTCCTGCCTCAAACTTTTCCTTTTACTGTCTCCTGCCTCAGGCTCTCACTCTCTCTCTCTCTCGTACCTTGGACTCTTCCTTTTTTCTCCCTCCTTCATTTCACTCTTCCCCTCTTTCTCTCAGCTTCACCTTGGAATCTTTCTTTTTCTCCTACCTTTGACTTTTCTTCTTTCTCTCCTAACTCAGTCTCATGGTCAAAACTATTCTTTCATATTTCACAGCTCTAAATTCATGTTAGCTTTTTAACTAAAGGATTATTTTTAGGATTTTATACATGTTTTAATTGAAAGACCTGATCTTAAAAATGGTACATAAAAATTTTAGTTTTTTTAAAGATTGTTCTGCCTTATTGGGACCCAAGTTTGACTCAAAAAAAGAGAATGTTGCTCTATATACAATTAAGATTTCTTGCTTTTGTAGCATCTGCTTCATGGGTATTGTAATGGTTAATATTTGTCTTGAAATTTTACAGATTGTTTATGGTAGAGTTAGATGTTGGTTTGGTTTGTTTTATTTAATGGTATATCACCTTGTGTGTGTGTTTTTTTTTTTTTTTTTTTTTTTTTTTAGGTTATTTAATGCTGGAATTTACTTCATTTGTCAATGTTTGATTATAATCATATCTATATTTTCAATGTTCCATTGCAATCATTTTTTTAAAAAATTGTACTTTTATTTGTTCATAATTATCATTTGTTTGCTCAGTAGTTATATGGTATAAATACTATCTAACATGTATAATTTTCACACACTTGTATGGCTTCAAGTGTTCCTATCTAATACATACAATTTATCCCTAATTACATGGTTTCAAGCAACTATTCCTATTCAATGATAATAATAATAATAATAATTCTCTAGGATTTTAAGATATAAACAGATCACCTAATTCTAGCCAGAAGAAAACAAAAAAAAAAAAGGGCTTCCCAAAAAGTTGACTTTGCCATCCTACTAGATTGGAGAGTGAAAATCAAAGAAAATGGGAAGAGAAACAAGTACTTGGATCTTGACAGAGAATTAAAAAAGCTATAGAACATAAAAGTGACAGTGATACCATTTGTAATAGGTATACTTGGAATGGTCCCTAGAGAAGGTGGATATCAAAAGACAAGCTGAGACCATCTAAACTACAGCAATGTTAAGATCAGCCAGGATACTGAGAAGAGTTCTGGAGATCTGAGGAGACTTGCTGTCACTCAGACTTCAGTGTAAGACTTTCAGCTAATGCTGATGTGAAAAACTTGTAAGGAGTAATATAATAATAATAATAATAATAATAACAATAATGATGATGATAATAATTTGTTTACATACCTATCCTATACTAATATTTTTAAACAGATCTACTTCATTCATTGATAGGACCCTATCAGGTGCTCCAACTCCAAGTTAGAATGGACTTTACAGTTGAAGGTGTATTTCCTGCTCTACAGAGCTCCAAAACTAGATGCAGTTTAATGTCATAACCAAGGCATACCCCTCTGTAAGGGATTCAGCCAGCATATTCTAATCATAATCATGTACACTGGTGGATGTTGACAAGTACAGATAAATAGTTGTATGATTATTGTTAGAAACTGATCTATTCAATGATTGATATATAATTCTTTATTGAGACAGATGACTAAATGTAGTCAAAAATAAATGCACCTGTCGATAGGTAAGAATAGATATTTACATACCTATGTATCAAAAGAAATAGAAAATGCAATAATCATATGTGGATAGTTAGATATTATCTCTGAGTGATCTATAACCAGAAAAAGTGAGATTGGTAAATAGATTATTGATAATACACACATCAGCATTTAAAGTTGAGTAGATAATTTTGTTTAAGATAACATAGTATTTCTAGCATCACTATTATCATAATAAAAGAAATGGGATTTTGATATTTTGATTGTTCTGTTCTGACAAGAATAATCATTATATTTAAAGAAAAGAAAAAGAAAGTAGATGTTGCCATTACAACAGGGTGAAAATGAAGCAATGAAAGGGTAGATAAATGCCAGGATCTTGCTTGAGAACATTCTTCTTTTTAAGTTTTGGTATATGAAAGTAACATAGTACTAGAAATTATTTTAATGTTTCTAAAGTTTATTGTAAAAAGATTTGGAAGGATTAGAATTTTAATAAAGATTCAAACCATTTAGATAAGTTTTATTGGCAATGATACTGAGGAGAATGCTGTAGTATTAAGGAAATTTGTTAAATGATATATCTATCATCATTACTGCTCCTACAGTAATAAAACCTCTGCAATTTTCTCTTTTTATTTAATCATTGTATGTACTTATACAATCACTTCACTACAGACAGGATACAACGCAAAATTTTTAAGCAGAGTAAAACTGGTTTGAATTCAGAGTTTTCCTTTTCCTAGAATAGTTACCAAATCAAGGCTAAAGAACTGTCTGCTATACTATTTACTCATAGCTGGAATTAAAAAAAAACAGCTTCATTCTTTTCCCAAGGGCATTAGCTCTACATGAAATGTAAATAGCCACATCTAAGTGTTGAACTCTGGTCACTGACTCCATTTCTTACAATGACAGTGGTTGTGCTAAGCATGTCTCCTTCATCCTAGTAGCTTTGATGAAGATAAACTACAAGCACTATGAATTTTATAAACTTTTTGACCCATTATACAATGTTAGTAATGAGGATGGTGAGCAGTTGACTGGCTTTCTTTATATGAGTGACAAATTTGAAGTGCAGCTATTTATAAGATTTAAATTGGCTTTTTAGGCTGGGCTAGGGAGATAAATTAGATGGGAATGAATGTTCATTTTTTAAAGATTTGTTTTCAAAATGGGAGATTAAATATAAATTTTAATTTTTTTTGTATAGTTTGTTGTTTGTACTTTTATTCATTTTTCAATTATTTACCATTACTCATATTTCAAGATTTAAAAAATCAAAAACAGAGTTTGCTTGAATAATTGTTATTCTCTTTGGATTTTAATCATTCTGGACTTGACCCATCATAATTTGTACTCTTTGAACATTTACACCATTAATATATAGTAGATTTTGCTTGGGATTAAGTGACACCAAGTCTGAATTCTCCAGCGCTCTTCCCAGTATTTTTGCTAATTTTAGTGTACTGTGATTTGGATAGCTTCATTATTTCTGACCTCTTTTTAAGGTTCTATATGACTGTTCCAAGTGTGCTTATGATGATGGGTATATTATCACTTTCATGTATAATTTTTATCAGTTCCCTGGCAAGATCTAAATATTTTCCCCCACTTTCCATCTGTACTCTATTTACAGTGATACCCAATAATAAAAATTTCTCTTCAAAGTTGCTAAATCTGGTTTCCTGGCTTGGATTGCTTAATCTATTTTATTTTCAAAATCCCTTAAATTTTTTTTTGTTCTCTAGAATAAATTTTAGTTTGTACATATATCCATGATTTGCATAAAAACAATATTATTTCTAACTTTTGTTATTTCTTATGTCCATATGTCTGATCCACTTTGTGTGTTCTTTCATAGAACCGATTGTAATGTTGTTGTAGTAGTATAATAATAATAATAATAATAATAATACCACCACCACCATCATATTTATAAGGCTGAATTCTAAGATGTATGCACTTTTTAAAATTTTCTACATTTATGAATGATGACAAAAAACTCACTAACCCAGTATATAGAATGAATTCTTTTAGATCTCTTACTTTCGGGCATGTAGTTCTCCCAAAACTTTTGGTTTTTGGGATTGATAAGAATCCTAGCAATAGAATTAAGAATTTAAATTCAATTAAGTTCCTAGTATAGCTGAATCTAGCAAGATTGGGAAATTTCAAACTCTTTCTTTGAATACAAGTTCCCATCCAGACTTTTATTTTTTTACTGTGTGTCTTAGTGGATATATATTGGAATTGGAATAATATTTATATTTTCCTTATTGTTGACTCTTGTTAGCATCCACTTCTCTCAGTGGATACCATGTTTGTTTATATACTTATCAATCTTTTGAAATTTTGTTTGGTCAGTGTCTTTACTGAAAACTGATAGACTTCTTTGACAATACTTTCTTTCATCTCTCTTAAACTTTGAATTTCTTTGCTTCTGATAATAGTGGACTGCCAGTGAAGCAGAAAAATAAGACCAGTAGGAGTTAAACTGAATAGTTAAAGCTGTTTTTAAAAAAATCAAAGTAAATTGGTTTTGTAGTTGGCACTAGTTACTGGGCAGGACATAGTAGATTTTAGCTATCTGATAGAAGAGTTTGTTATCTAAACATGGTTGTCAGTTTGGTTCTTTTTGGTCAGAGATTTTAATCTTTCCTTTTCCTACCAACATAATGATTGACCAGTAACCAGATACTCAAATCAAAGCATCCAGCCGATTGACTACATCTGAAACCAACTGAGCATAGTCCTTTGTTTCTATTTGAACTGTACATTTATTAGAAACTAAAGTCCATATGAAATGCAAAGTTATTTAACCCTTTTGGTGTGGCACATATGGCAACAAATTTAATGGTTGGATTACCTTTTAGGCTATAAAATTTATTTAAAAAAAAAGGCTAGCAAATTTAAAGAAAAAAAATTATTAGAGTTTCGTAATTACAATACTATATTATCCTGTTGGTGTTGAGGGAATATATCCTACAAGAATGTTTATAAGAGAATTTTTGTTCACCTATACCTCTAAAAATTATTGTTTTTTTACTAAAGTTTTAGAAGTAATAAAGTGTTTTTTTTCTTCTAAAATGCATTTCATGGTTGGGAGAAGTATATCACACAAGATCCTAAATTTTTAAGTAATCTGAACTAAAGTTGCATCTCACCCTCACACATTAAATATATTTGGACAACCAAAAGGGTTAATGTGTGAGTAGTTTTAAAAAGAATAGATGATTAATTTTTTTTTTGTGGGGAGGGGGTTACTACTAATGACACTCATTCTCTATCCAGATTTTTTTACTTTTTATTTTTTTAATGGTTTTAGGCTTTTACATTTGTTCTGGAAACTGAAGCCTAAAAGTGTGCAGATTGTCTGATGCATACTTGACTGACTTCAGTTAAATAGTAGAGTTCAGCAACTTAACTTAAGTTGATTCTTTAGGGAAAAAATACAGACTGATATCATTTGATCCTCAGTAAACAATAAACATATTTATCTCGCTGCTCTATTTGTTATTTTGTTATAGAATTTTTTCCTGTTTCTTTTTCTTTTAAATACTGGTCACATATTTTATAGTTGAGTGTTCTGTATAAAAAAGAACAAACAAAACAAAATAAAAACAAATACCATTTTATATTTAAAGAATGATGTCACTGATAAAATTTCAAAATAATGACAGCAGTTTTCAAAAATGATTTTAAGGGTATGATTTTTTAAAATTTATCTTTCATGGAAAGATAGATTTAAATGCATGTATTTAGAAGGTGTTTATTTTGTTTTTGAAACTAAATTCAGGAAAGGGGTGTCCTGATATAAAGTGATTTTTTTATGTGGTTGGTGCTGCAGAAAATTATCTTCTGTTTAGCCTCAGAATTAACAGAAGCCAGCATTCATTACTTCATAACATATCCTTTTTTTTTTTTTTTTTTTTTTAAGGAAATAACTGAAAAGTTAAGTAAAGGTGGAAAGAAAGATTTATTTGTTGGGGCAAGTGAGTATCTACTGGTGAAAATATAAAAAACTGAAAGCATGAATGGGCATTCAGGCTTTTTTCTTTTTACTTCAACTTATCTCTCATCAAAAAGTCTTTTCTTTTCAGAACTTAAGTTCTTTATTGTTTCATTCAACTCCCTTGATAATTGACTTAGGTAATGTCAGTTAGGTGGTGCTAGTATGTTTTATAAGTGAGCAACTAAGTTATGCTCCTTTGATGATTTGAAGTGGAGAAAAGTAGATGGTGTTGCATTAGTGATTATCATAACAAGTTTAGCCCTATATTATATTAGCCAGTTGTAGTCTTGAATACTCCATTATATTAGCTTCTTGGAGACAGTGAAAAAGTGAAGGATATTCCATTCACACAGAAGAACAGACATTTAACAATTCCTGAGTTTGGTTAAACTTTGGCTCAAAACATCTGAGCCTTAGTTGTAGAGGTGAAGGAATGAATAAATGAACATTTAGTGAATTATAAGTTTTTATTCATTTGTCATAAGTGGACACGCTGAAGGGCAGTTGTTATCTTTGCTGATTTTACTTTTAGTTTAGTTGGATATTCAGATAGTATTGAAAAATAAACCAAGAAATATTGAACATGAAAGTTTATGGTATTTTATATGTACAATCCAATTGCAAAATTACTTCTATAAAACTATATTTTTACAGAACTATTAAACTAGTATATAATATATTCAGCATATTATCTTGTCTCTGAATTGTTTAAATGGCATTATTGTTTAAATATTAAGAACCAGAAAAATTTATCTTATTGACCAAGGTTTTTACATTCAAGAAAGAAAAGAAACCTAATGTGATTATCTAAGTTCATTGCTCAGATTTTGCTTCTTAGTTTTCATAGAAGATCAACATTTACTTAGTTTAGTATGACAAAAAAAACACAACTTTGGGGTACCTAGTAGAGATCTAACTCACAAAATTACTACTTGTCTGTTAGAAAGCAATGGTTATCAAAGTAATCTAAGTATTACTGATATTTAATATGACTTCTGGAGATTGAACTCATTATATTGTTGTAATGATTTCTTTGAGGGAGGGATATTTCTCAAAGTCATTGAAGTTCTGTGCAGAGTATTCCGCTTCATATCTTTCAAGTCAATAGTGATTACTGCAAGTAACTTATAACAGGTTCTTACTGGGTTGCATGGTACCTGCAATAGGTACAAACTGATGTTGACCTACTGATAACCATTGCTCCATAGTTAGTCACTCTCTGGGTATTTGCTTAGTTTAGTATGGCACAAGGCTAGAAGTGTAGGGCATGTTATGGAAATCTAACTTTGACACTATTCATATGGTTCTTTGTTTTAACTTGTCATAAGGTTTTATTTATTTATTTATTTATTTTTTTGAGTGTGTGTTTTAAACATCTGTGTATAGCATCTATCTCACTTTTTTCCTGAGCCAAGGTAAACTTCTCAAGTTTGTTGACAACTGTTTTATGAGACTACAGGGGGCTATAATTCAATGTTGAGGTCAGTTGTGGCCAGGCAGCCACCTCTTCTGATATCAAGTTATCCACTTTCTTTTGAGCCTGACACTTATCTTCAGTTAGCTGGAAACTTTAGGAATTAGTAGATTTTAAGACTTTATTCATCTTCATTTGGAGCTCTGATTTACTTTGCAGTTGTATATATTTTATCTTATCCTTCTGTGCCCTGTTCTCTAGGGACCTATACTTGAGCAGGAATGGGGGAGGGAAGAGACTTTTCCAAAGAGTTTCCAATCTTTGAGAAAATTTATCTGCATGCAGCATTGGTAGCTACTTTTAGCTTGAGGTGGGGGCAGTTTTTTTCTTCTTTTTTTTCTTTTTAAATAATGGTAATACAGTTCACACACACACACACACACACAACCAGGATACCACACAGTATAAATTTTTAAGTGGAATTCAAAGTTTTCCTTCTTCTAAACAAGTTACCATACCAAGGTTAAAGAAGCTAGTATGCCCTACTATTGACCCATAGTTGGATTCATACTTTTCTCAAGGACATTAGTGCTGTATGAAATGCAAACAGACTTGTCCAGGATTTGAACTTGGTTTGTCATATTCATTTCCTATGATGATAACCATTATGCCATGAGTGTGTGTGCGCATGTGTGTATATATAAAAAAAAATTAAAGACGTTTTAAACTGTTGAATATTTTTAACAATAGGAACACAGTTCAAATTTTTATATGTATGAAATGCTTGTTTTTTTGTTTTTTTTTATTCAAACTTTTTGTATGAGATAGATCAAACAATTACAGATTTTTAAAAAGGATTTAATACTAAACAATTATATTGATGTAAGACACTAGATCTTCATGATATTTTCAAAATCTGGATTTCTACCAGCTTCTATCATACTTGATTGAGTATCTTGTGAATAGGTCAGATTTTGATAATTTGGTTTATTCAACATTGAAATTTGATTCATTTGTCCATGTTTCTATATTATAAAATTTATAATTTTAACATTTTATTGTAATCATTTTTAATCACATATTTTTTCTGTTATAATAATCATTTGTTTGCACACATATGGTATAAAGTATTCCTATCTAATACTAATAATTTCCCCAAAGATCTATTTGACCCATAGATGGGACTCTTACAAGTTCTTCCTAACCCAGATAATAATGAATCTGGGATTATTCAATTAAAAAGGTACTTCACACTGCCAGAGCTCCAGAACTGGAGCTTCACCACCAGATACAGTTGAAGATTAGTACCCTAGACATGTCAGAATTTTGAAAGCTTTTTGTTTTAAAGTTTGTAATCTTGAAATTCAAAGGATTATGAGCGACGCTTGTTTTAAAAAGTTTGTTCTATAAATAATAGATTTTGTCTATAAATCAAGTGTTGGTTTATACATAAGATAGACTTATATACATATACTAGCCCATTGGTCTAGTGGTTAGAGTAATTGTCAATGGCCTGGAAGACTTGGGTTAAGGTTAGACTTAATCCCAAGTTGAGTCATACCAAAGAATTAAAAAAATGGTACTTGATGCTGCCTCACTTAACACTTAGCATTATAAGGTACAGATCAAAGGTAAAGTGGATGAATCCAGGGAAAAGAGTAGTGTTCTCCCTTACACCTTAATGTAGTAGCTAATGAAAAGGGAGCTTTTGAGTTGCCTTTGACTATGGTCGCTAACTTACACAAAATCAGCAAACTAAATTTGAATTTTTGTTTGTGTTCATTTAGCACATTTTTTTGAGAAAGGCAAGAATCTATTTTCCCATGTATTCTATCTTATCACCAGTTATCTTAACAAAAAATAATCTTTTCAATGTCGTGTTGTAACATTTGACTAAAAAGAGTGGCTTGAGTGAGAACTTGGACTGACCTCTCTTCCATAACTACATTAATGCTGAAACAGTACTTATGGTATATAGCTGTTACACCCATTGGCACCTTTGACTCTTGAGAGTTCTGTGTATGTGTGTTTCTGTTTAAAATGAAATGTGTTTCTCTTATCTCTTGATATAGAGCAGTGTGTCACTGGGGTGAGGTGAATTGGGTATAAGGGCTCATCTGCATCACTACTCCCCTAAAGCTTTAGGGTATGGAGATCTCGACTGATCTTATATCTTAGAACACAGTGAAAAGTTGGCCACTAGAGAACAGTCAGTGTATCTGACAGCTGTGTCACACTGTCTAGTCTCCAAATCATTATCAGCGAACAAAGAGAAGATTACACACACACACACACACACACGGATGTGTGTGTATATATATATATATATATATATATATATATATATATATATATATATGTATTTATTTATTTTGCTTAAGGTTTTAATTTAATGAACATCTGTATCTATATTTTTATATATTTTAGGGAAATAAGAACTACAGTCAGTAATATTGTTTTTATAATATTTATATTGTTTTTGTAAATTCTAAGATCTTAAAGTATTGAATAATTTAAGAGTAAACATATAACCAAACATTTTTTCTTTGTAAACTTGGTTTTTGTAAAATCCTGATTATATGCTTATATCCATTTTCTAATAATAGCATTGTTTATGATTATGTCTAGTTTATACAAATCCTCTTCAGTCAGTAATACTTGCTTCAACTTTGAACCATTGAACTGACAGTGTGCTTTTTTTATGATTTTAAATTTTGGCTGAAATTTATGCCAAACAATTTATAAGTTTTTTTATTTTTATTTTCTTAAGTTTATATATTTTGGTTCTTAATCATTAATTTCTCACTTAACAATTAAAATATTTTCTTTGTTAGTGTACCAAATAACTGAAGATTAACTGTGAGTGGTGGAGTAACTGTAAAATCAGTGGATATCAATAAGAAAATTTGATTCTTTATTTATACCAGGCTTATACCAGTTGGAATTAAAATATTATCAGAATTTGCTGTGTTACTATATGTAATCATAAAAGTAAATACCCCCCCGCCTCTCTCTCTTTCTCTCTCTCTCTCTATATATATATATACACACTACCCACTAGGAAAATAGACTGGTTTTATATATATGTATATATATATATATAACCAGTCTATTTCCCTAGTGGGTAGAGTGTTCCCTAATGGCCCGGGAGATTAGGGTTCAGTCTCCGCTCTAATCATACCAAAGACTCAAAAGATGGTGCTTGATGCCTTCTTGCTTAACACTCAGCATTATAAGTTAATGATCAAGGGTAAGTGGAGTAATCCAAGTAAAGGAATAGTGCCCTCCTCTACACCTCAGTATAGTAGCTAATGAAAAGGAAGCCTTCGGGTTGCCTTCAACTATGGTTGCCAACTTTACTTATATATGATTAATAAATCCTATCTGTAATACCATAGATTACGAAAGCATCTTGTGTGTGTGTATATATATATATATATATATATATATATATATATATATGTACTCAATGTACATGCATATATGTATGTAAATATAATCAATCATAGATTATACTTATATATCAGACTTATACATGTTAATTTGTATATGTTTCAGATTAAAATTGTCTGTGTGCATATATATATATATATTACTGATTTTTTCACCTTTGTTTGTCAGGAACTATTGCTTAAGTGAGATTGTGCTATCTGTATTCTGGCTCTAAACAGTCTCAGTCCTTGATTCAGGATCAATGTAGTAAAGTAGCATATTTTACTGGGATCTTGGAATTGTTGACAATTATATAATGTTATTTAATGTGTATATGTACATATACATATGTTATTTATTGTCTGTGTATATTATGTAATGAATATATGTGTGTGTGTGTATATATATATATATATATATATATATATATATATATATATATATATATATATATATATATATATATAAGCACACGCACACATTAAATGACTATATATCGGGACATTGGCCCAGCGGTTAGAGTGTTCGCCAATGGCCCGGGAGACCTGGGTTCAATCCCAGGTCGAGTCATACCAAAGACTTTAAAAATGGAACTTGATACCACCTTGCTTAACACTCAGCATTATAAGGTACGGTTCAAGGGTAAAGTGGAGCAATCCAGGGAATGGAGTAGCGCCCTCCCCTACACCTTGGTGTAGTAGCTATCGAAAAGGGAGCCTTCGGGTCACCCTCGACTATGGTCGCTAACTACTTATATATATATATAATCATTTAATGTGTGTATGTGCTTATATTAAGGAATGTTTGTATCTATATGAATGTTTACCTCTATATATGTGTTTCTGTAGATATATTATATACATTATATTATAGATATATATAGATATATAAACTGGGTCATTGGTCTTATGAGTAGAGTGTTCGCCAATGGTCAGGGAGACTAGGGTTCAATCCCAGGTCGAGTCATACTGAAGACTCAAAAAATGATACTTGATGCCGCCTTGCTTAACACTCAGCATTATAAGGTAAGGATCAAGGGTAAAGTGGAGCAACCCAGAGAATGGAGTAGCACCCTCCTCCCCTACATCTTGGTGTAGTAACTATTGAAAAGGGAGCCTTCGGGTCACCTTCGACTAAGATCGCCAACTTTACTTTTTACTTAACTTATAGATATATATCATAGATATTTTAGGATGAAGAATGAATAAATATTGATTTTAAAGCAAAAGTTGGCTTGGAGGCTTAAGCCTGAACAAAATTACTTTAGGTCTAATTTCTTTACTACTCCCTAACTTGCATTAGTGATATTCAGAATATAAGATGGAAAACTTTGAATTCCATTGTTCTTCTTCTTATAATAATAATAATAATTTTATTACCATGTTTTGAGATATGCTAATTTATGATTTGAAATAAAAACTTTACAGGATGAAAAACAAAAATCAAATTCTTTTAATGAGATGTTTAGGAAGTCATTTTGTTATATTGTTTTTATTAACTACAAATCATTATTCACTTTTTATTTTTCCATATTAAAATTTATGTTTTTTTTTTTTTTTTTTTTTTTTCTTTTCCTTTCCTATTATTATCTCTTTTTTTTACTTTATCTCCTTTGCAGTCATTAAATTGTAAAGAAATAGTTTGGGACAAAACTCATCACACACTGTGTACTACAAGATCTTGCTATGTCATCTATTGAAACAAATGACTGTAGCAGAAAGATTAGAGATAAAGAGTTCCACCTGAGACCATCATGGCTTTCATGACTAAAATAGTATAGGTGTTGTTATATATAATCAAAAATCATTTATGGACCACATTAGTTTGAATTTGATAGCTGATTATAGGGTTTATTAAAAACATTGAAAAAAAAAAAAAGGTATATAAAGAAACTTGTTAAAACTAAGTGGAATAATGAAAATATGTAAATACATCTTAAAGTCGAATTCATTTGCTTTGTAGGCACTTAATCTGTTGAAAACAGTCTGCTGACTTTTGCTTTGATTATAAACAAAGAAAGAAACAGTAAATACTTTACATCATTTCTATGAAATATTTATTCTATTAGTTCTTTTTGTTGAAGGTATTAGCTTATAATTTACATCTGTTTATTGACAAGTGTTCACAGATGCACACATTGGGTGTTTATTTGCCATCCTGAATAAAACATTGTCAGATATTTTAATGAAAGTATTATATCAGTGATTAAAGTCATAAGCAGCTCCCATAACATATTGAGTGCAGTCCAAGAGAAGATAACTCTTATAACATCAGCAGTTGTTCATTGAGCAAAGTTCAACAGATGGTTTTTTGGCTCATAAATTAACTTTGAAAACAGCTTCTTGGCTCACCTTTACATAAGAATAATATTGTATATAAAATAATAGTTGATATTGGATTTAAGTAGACAGTATTAATGTTGCTTGTGATATAGATAAATGTCTATTCATAATTTCTGAGTAAAATAATTTGCTGATTTTTGAAAGATAAAATTAAGTTGTTATACATTGAAGATGATTCTAAGCAGCAAACAAAAAAAAAAACAAACCCAAAAATAAAATTAAATTGAAAAGAAAAATTAAATAAAAAATAAAAAAGGCCACTGATTTGACTCGTTAATAAAAATCAATTTTAAGAGCAGAAAGTTTTTACAGGTTGTGTTATATATACATTTTGCAAAAATGTAATTTTGATCTAACTTTATTGAAAAAAAAAAGCATTTCTTACTGAGTGATTTGATAAAACTAAAAAAAAAAAAATGATACTTCTCTGGAAATAATTTTGTGATTTTATACCGTCTCCACCTGCTCAGTATACTGTGTTTCGATTTATTTGCTTAATGGCATATCAACCTTCATGAATTATTTAATGCCAAAGCCATCTTTGTTGAAGAACAGCAGTGAAACTATTTAATGCATAACTGGGGGGGATAAAGGGGTTTTTACCTTTCTCAAGGATATGAACCTGGAAGTGAACATAATAACGCAACTGGAATTTGAATTCATTAACTTTTGAGGCCTCCCTCTAGTGCTTTTGCCATTACACCATGGAGACTTCTCCTTTTAGCACCTCTGTCAACACATTCTTGCTCTCTATGATACTACTCTTAGCAAATATTATGGAATTAGTACACTTAAAGGAAGTTCATCTTGATTTTTTTTATTTAGTAAATAAACTAATAACAGTTTACGGCTTGTGTTATATATGAATTTTGTAAAAGTTAATCTTTGCTCTTTCTTGCATGATCAAGTATGGTGACCTTGAAGTTCATTAAGTATAAAAACATTAAGTTAATCTAATCCATAGTAGAATGAAGGCAATATTTAGTATTTGATTTATGGAGAGAATATGTGGTTGTGGTTGGTTGTGTGTGTGTGTGTGTGTGTGTTCATATTTTAAGTTTTGCATGATTTTTTTTTTTATTAATGAGTCAAATCACTAGCCTTCTTTATTTATTTATCTATTTATTTTTTTGCTGCTTAGAATCACCTTCAATGTGTAAACCTTAACAAATTGTGGCAAAATCTGACCCCAATCCAGTTGTAATAATCTTTACATGACAGAATATTCCATAGCTACTGATAGACTTTCCATTTTTTCATATAATTTTTCCTCTCTTTCAATTTGCTCTACCTATCTATCCATTTCTTTCTCTTAGTATATTTGAATCTACCTTTTAGTCTCTCTACCTACACCTAATTCTCCCTGTCCTCTTTCTCATCTTTAACTGCTCCCCGTCTTTTTCATCCATATCCCTTAGATATTTTTCTTGATGGTAGTTACATAACCCTCCCTTGTATCATTTAACCCACACTTCTATGATTGTTACCCTCAATACAGCTGTTTACAAGGAGGGTAGGAGTTCCTTCTATTCATGTATCTCCCTCTGCCAAGTCTCAGTTTTATTGCACATTCTGAAAACTCCTCTTGAATGTGTAATTATTTCATTAATTAGGTCCCCTTTTCTGTGTCATTGCATGCCAATATTTGTGCCACCCTCATATCCTAATTTTCCTTTTGTTTCTTTTTTGTCAGCTTATTAAATGTCATAAAATTTGAATAAGAATTTATTTGCATGCATCTAGTTATGAAGTCTTTGTAGGTTTCCTTGTTAAATTGATAAGTTTCTATAAATAATATTATTATCCTAAATTTGAGATTGTAGATAATAAAGGATATATATATATATATATATATATATTTGAAATGAATGGCCAGGTTGGAAATGGTCCAGATTTTTAAATTAGAAAAAAAAATTTATTACATTTTTAACTGATAACTCATAGAAAAGAAACAACTATTAATTGGAGAAGCATGGTGTAATGGTAATTGTCTTAGGCAATGTTAATGGTGACCCAAGTTCAAATCCTGGATGAAGCTCTTTGTGTTTCACTTGACACAAATACCAATGGGAAAGGCATGAATTTATCTATTCTCTTCATCCTGCAATGGCCAGATAGTAGGGTAGACTGAGCTCTTTAGTCTTGGTATGGTAACCAGTTTAGGAAAAAGAAAATTCAATTCAAACTAGCTTAGCTCCACTTGAAAAATGACCTTGTATCTCAGTCTGTCCATGGCTGAGAGGCTAGGTAAATACAAACAACTATCATTTGGTTTTTTAGTGCAAAAAGCTTTATCATTCAACACATGATAGTTACTATGTTTATTCATATCTACACCAATCTGTTTCTATCTCTTATATTTTTGGATCTATTGTTTCTGGAGGTAGTCACTGTCTGTATTTTGGCTGCTGGTGAATGATTCTACTCAGTGTCATTTTTTTTCTCCATCACTTTTCCTTCTAGTTCATTGCTTGCCATTTTTATCTATTGTGATTCTTTTGTCAGCCATTTTCACGTCTACCTTATCAGCTGCTGTTTGATATTTGATGGCTTAACATTGTCAATCTGTAATCTTGAACATGCCACTCTATATTTCTTAATTAAATAATCAGTGTGTGTGTGTGGCCTTGCCATAAGCAATTCAAAAGGAAGTCTATTAGCCACACCCTCTTCACTTCCCACCGTTTCCATTTGCTTGTTTTGATAAGATTTCTTTTACAACTGCTTAAAATTCTTTTCTTTACTTGACATCCTATAAACTGTGGTATTTGTTATGTAACTTGCTTATCTGTGTTATCTGAAGGTTTTAATTGTATAATTTAAATGTGTGTGTGTGTGTGTGTGTGTGTGTGTGTGAGCATATGCAAACATTGCAGGGTGGAGCTACTGTTTCTGTTGGTGCACACTCAGTGACCATTTCATCTTTTGTTCCCACTTCCGAACACCTTGCTTCCCCATAACTTTTCTAGCACCAATCATTAAAAAACAACCATACCAGCAACATTATAGGTAACAACTGTGAAAACTACTACTCTCTATAGATTATTTATCTTCCTGGTCCAGTCTGTTTTTCACTTGGTTTATTGTTGTTACTCTCCATCACATGGCATCACTTCTCTTTTCTGTTTTTATAAAGATAGTAACTATGATGGATTGTGTAGTAAATCTTGTTTCTTGTTAATCAGCTGAATTAGATTAGACTTGTTCACATAGGGAATAATGTTTTGCACATCTACTTTGTGGTCAGCTTTGTACCTTGGGAGTACTTACCATGCATAACAATAATCAAACATTATTATACACTGGTGTACTATAACTAGTGTACTCATCTTGGTTGTTATTCTAGTCACAACATCTTGGCCATTATACCAAGCTTTTTTCAAGTGTCCTTTGTTTCAGTAACCATCTGGGAATTTCAAACCAAGCCCTTTATTCAATCCATGAGAGTAGATTGTTCTCATTCCACAGTTTATATTTAAAGGGTATCTAATGTTGATTAATTCTTCCTTGAGATGTTGTCTTTTACTGAGCTAGTTAATAATTTTATTGCACTACCTGATCCAGAGATTGAACTCATGACCATTAGGTAACTACATACTTATTATGACTATAACAGTCTAAGACAGGACATTAGTCAGAGTAGATCAGTGTATATGATTAATGATCTCAGAAATTATATGATATTCTCATCTTCTGAATCATATCAATAAGAAAAACTAAGTTAGAAGCTCTAGAAAAATCTGTGTATAGGTTTTCTTTTCTTTCTTTCTCTTTTTATGATTGTGGTTTATCTGTTAAAAATGTTGACTCTTTAACCCACTTCAAACCTTGCTATCATCATCACCACTATCATCATTCAAACACAAGAAAAATACTTTTGACCTATGAGATCAGTTGTTTATTTATAAATATCTGTAAGCTTCCACTTTTAAGCTTGTGAATATTCTCTTCCTTCTGATTATAAACCAGTTTCATTTTTATTTTATCTATATTTTCTTCATAGGTGGTTGAAGATGACATTGTAACAAATGTAATATGTGGCTGGGTGAAATGATAAGAGGTTAGGATGTTGTGATAAATCATCAAATAGTATTTATGTTTGCATATTTTAAAAAACAAAACAAAAAACAACCTTGAATATCCATAATTATTTGTACAGGTATTATGTCTATTGTTTATGATTTATTGTCATCTGTTATATAAGATGGCTGAGTAAAATTTTCTCTGACTTAACTGTGATCATAAAATGGGATTTTTTATTATCATTATGGATAATCATCAATATACACAGATAATAATAATAATCAACACACACACACACACACCCACACACACACACACACACACACATGACTAAAGACAGATTTGTTTTAATGATTTTCTTCTGTCTTCACACAAAACTAGCTATGTTCAAGCATGTATAGAAATAGTACAGTTTTCTTTCTAAGCTCAATCAACCATCATTGGTCATTGCTTTTGAATTCAGAGAAATTTTTTTTCTTAAAATCCCTGTCATTTTTATTTGAACATTTAAGACCTGATATGTAACTTTAAGACCCTTAGAGTGAATGATCAAACAAGGGCCCCTAAAATAGTGGATATTTCTATTAAGAGATTAATTCTAAATTAAGAATAATTATTCTTTCTTGATATTTCAAAATTTTCATCAATGTTTTATTCAGTTTTATATTAATGAACATAAACTATTTCATTATTTCAGCCATTTTCCAGCTAAGTTTTGCAATAATAAATGAACCCAAACACTAATAATAGATTGGGATTAAATATCTAAAAATAAATACATATTAAATTCTTTGCAACATGAATTTCAAGGGTTAAAATGCCATATCCAGTTGGAATTTTTTATAAAAATAATTTGCTGAGATATAACAGTTTCTGTTGCAGTTTCACCAAGTTAGATATGAATGAGGGTCCTTTAGTCTTCTGAGGAAAAGATAATAGGTGAAATTATAATTCAACAAAATAATTTGAACAATGAATTCAATTGTCTACACTACTTTACATGCTATAAAATATTAGCTAAATTTTTTTTTTAACTGTAGTAGTTTTCAATTTTGATTAACTATGAATTATTTAAGTATAATAAACTCTACATTCTAATGTTTTATATAAATCAATATGTCAAATGAATATAATCATGTAAAATTTTTATTTTATTGCTCTAGGTTTAGTTTTTTTGGATGACAAAATAGCTGCTTTTCTCATTTTAAATGCTCTATAACAATGAAAATATCTAAAATAGTAATAAGCTGAAACCAGGAATGTCTCTGTGTATCAGTCTACAGTGATACCAAATTTCATCCAGATATCTTCTCAGAATGCAGTGTTACAAAGTGCCAAAGTGGGGAGATCAAGACAAACATCAAAGCAAATTTCAAGGGGACATAATTCCTAAACTGTGGCTGAAATGAAGTTTCCATTTTCAGGTTTTCCATTTCTCGATTGGTGGGGATCAAACAGTGAAATTTCATCAAAATCTGAGATGGAAACCATTGGAACATTCGTTGAATTGATACAGAATCGCATATGTAAACCTCCTTCTGTAATGATATACAATCATGACATCATTTTTGTTATTCTTGTAAGCAAGAAATTTTTATCCTGAAAAGTTTTTTTGTATGTTTTTATTTAGTTATTTTTTTTTCAATTTTCCTCTTTCCACTTTTTGTTGTTGGGTCTGAAGAACAAATTTTTGTTTTCTTTCAGAGTCTAGCAACTCATCCACCTGGACTCCCCTATATGGGGGAGCACGGTTAGACCAGGATACCATCCAGTATTTCCACAAGTTTTACTGCAAAGATTGCCGTATGGAGAAACAGGCTGCGGAACGTGCTAAGGCGTCAGCCGCAGCCGGTGGAGACAATGGCGGGGTCTCTTCAGCCGGGGGAGCTAGTGGGCAACCAGCAAGCCCACGGAATTCCCTCGAAGAACTATCCTTGCAGCAGACCATGGATAAAAATAAAGAATGTAAGTACCTACATTTCTTTTATCTATTTATATGAATTAGTTAGATAGTTTTTGTTTACAAAGAGAATATTTTGGCTGGAAAAAAGGAATTCATTCTTTATTACTCTTTCTTTTTTTATCATTATTATATGGAGTAATTACTGAAACCATTTCAAACAATTGTCTTGGTGCTCAGAAACCTTGTACATGAGCTCATAAAATTCTCAAAAATATTGAGCACAAGACTTTGCTTCAGAGTATGGACATCTTTGTTTAAAACTGTTCAATCATTCCATTAAAAGAATAACTGAATGGTTGCTAATTCCCTTATTATCAATATCTGATATGACCTCCCTGAGCCCAAAATATCTGGCTTATAGTATTTAATAAAATAGTGCTCTGCCTGAAATGCTTGGCTTATGGCATGTAGTTAGTATTCAGCCAAAAATAAAAGGTTTACTCTGTATGGTAAAACAACCTGAAATATTGGGCTTTATGAGTTCAAAGAGTTAATGTTGGCTTAAGAATCTAAAAACTCCAGTTGAATTTTGAATATTTACTAAATTTGACTAAATGGTCAGAAATGGAGAGATAAAGATTGTATTGGACTAATCCTCCATGTGAATGATGTCGATCTGTGAGAATCTGCTTTTGAAATCTCAACTTTTTATCTGATATCTAACACCATCTGTTAATGCAATTACCTCAAACATTAAGCAAACCTATATAGATAAAAAAAACTTTTTATTTCATCTGAGGGGTTATTTTGGAAAAAACTTTAATTCAAAAATATTATTTATTGCTTTACATGATTATAAAAATATTGATGTTTAAAGGGAAGAGTAGTAATAGTTATTTCAAAGCTTTTTAATGAATAAGGTTTTTTTTTTTCACTAAAGCAACATTGAGTTTGTGATGACATTTGAAGAAAGGGAGTAAAGCAATGAATCTGTGGTAATGAACTCTGAAAACTCTCAATGATTTTGTATTTTTTAATATA
The DNA here is from genome assembly GCA_963585895.1 of Sepioteuthis lessoniana. Taxonomy (NCBI): domain Eukaryota; kingdom Metazoa; phylum Mollusca; class Cephalopoda; order Myopsida; family Loliginidae; genus Sepioteuthis; species Sepioteuthis lessoniana. The sequence goes on along the minus strand of CAUZXS010003990.1, from coordinate 49,817 downwards.
ATAGCAGGAAGAACAATGATAAAAATCAATTATAATTAGATGAAATTTATATTATTATGATCTGATTTCTCTATGTATGATACCATAACACAGAAAAAATGAAACATTGTAGTGAGGTTTTTGATTGCTCATTAGGGTTAAAATGCTCTTTGAATATAAAACAATTTCAAATTCTATCTTCAACTTAATACTCACCCACTTTAAACATTATGAATTTTCTTGAAGAAAAATATTAAATAACAATCATCGAATACTTCTGTTTTTATTATATTAATAAGAATCTAATTTGATATTGAGCTTAATGGCCACCCTCTATAGTAATAAAATGGAGTAAATTTTGTTAAAGAAAATTATAATGAAAAAAAAACCCCTTAGAAAATGACTTAATATTGAAATAAAAAGTACAAAGAGAAGAATGAATGACTGCAAATTTGTGCTCTACTTAATCATTGAAATTTCTCTGACTGAAGGGGTTAAGGTAACGTCCATAAAGGATAGGCTCCAAAAGTGTGTGGTATGAATTCAAATATGGTTGGAAGCTACTATTAGATATTTGATTTTATGCTTTTTTTCTCTAACAATCAAAGTGTATTTAGCCTGGTCAGCTGAGGCTGTAGAATACACCAACTGCATCTCTGCAGAGAGGTAAGATATTCCAACCCCTAACGAGTGCCCTGGATATGATACTAAACAACCTAATGATGAGGCTCCCATAATGCTGGAGCTTTGGGGAATGCAGAGTACCTCTTTATTACCATTGCTCCCAGGTCCACTCTGGCCCAAGGTGAGAGCACCTAAAAGGGTCCTATCTATGGGTCAAATAGAACTAAACTGTGTACTTATGCTAAACAATTATTTGAAATAGAACTGTTTGATCATTTAACTGTGTGCCAACAAATGACTGATGTTTAATTGCATTGTTAGTGATACATAACAATACTTTGAACTATTTAACTGTGTGCAAATGAATGAATAATGTTAAATAGAATAATTAGTGTCAAATAGTAATACTTGTAACCATTTCAAGGTGTGCGAACAAATGATTGATATTGCATTGTTACTGTTATATAGCAATACTTGAAACCATTTAACTATGGACAAACAAATAATAGTAAATAGAAATATTTGAAGCCATTTAACTGTGTACAAGAGAATGAGATCAGGCTTGTTTAAAAATGTATCAACAAAATGTATTTACAAATCATGCATTTACTAATATATATATATATATATATATATATATATATATAATATTATTATAACGCATTTTGTCTATATAATTTTATTAAGATCCTTTCAAATTTATATAGACAAAATGTGTCTTTATTATTTAATCAAACATGCTTAAATGAAAGACTGCTGCCTAACCACGTACACACACACACACACACACACACACACACACACACACACACACATATATATATATATAAAAACAGGGTTTTGCATTAGATAACTAACAATGGTTGATATGCCATAAAACCAAACCCCACAAAAAAAAAAAACAATTAAAATGTGTAAAAAAAAAAACTAAGAAAAAATACAATAATATTAATAATGAAATGCTTGAACATGTGATAGTTACCATATGACAGTAAAAAAACATGTCCTTTTATAACAATACAGTAAATAAATTTGCTAGTTGTCATATTGTTTTAAAACTAAAATTGCATACATTATGGTAGAAATTTCAATTTATTATTTTGCTTAAAGCAAAGAAATATTTGAAAATACAACTTTGAAAAAGTATTGGTCATATGCTACAGTTTTTCTACACAAGAAAGTTTTAAATACAATATGTATGGTATCATGTATACTTTAATACAACATATATTGTGAAAATCAATCTATTCTAATTTATAACTTGTAATTTATTATATCTTTCGTGTGTGTGTGTGTAATATATATATATATATGTAAAATGAAGTTCAGGTATTCATCACATTGGAATATCAAACCTTTGGCATTTATAAGTTTAGCAGTCTTGAAATAAACATGTTCTGATGGTTGCCTGAGGCCAAAACAACTCGGATTATCACATAATTTTTTTTATTTTTTATGTTAATGTGCCTGTTTTTCTTTGCATTCATTATATATATATATATATATATATATATATATATATAAGAAATAAAACATGAAGACCAAATACTTATTACTGGAAATGTCATAATAAATATTTAAACATGAAGACCAAATTGGTTTTCTCATCTTATTTCTCTTCCATCCTGTTGGGGAATGGATATATATATATATATATATATATATAAGCATTCAGCTCATAAAAGGTTATACGAAAATATGATAAATTATCTACTAAGTACATTAAAGATGTTTGAAATGTCCTACAGTCATACTTTACACCATGTTAGATTAGAGTAGGGTTAAACACAATTTCCTGGAAATTTTGATTCATGGTAAATAATTTTGGGGCATGAGAAAGTGTGGTTAGTGAAGGATGACTAATCTCCATCTCCTCATTTTCTTGCAACTCCTTTTACTAATCAACTTTCTTCATATTACTTTAAAAAAAAAAAGGCATAGCCTTTAATTTTCTGTGTATTTATCTTTAGGGATAAAAAAAAGTTGAGTAGACAGGCACAGATGTTTCCGTCCTTTTTGCATAGATGATACAAAAATCTATTTTGAGGATTGTGGAGTAGATTATATTATTGAAAAAAGGCATCAATTGATATATTGTTATTTTCAAGTCTTTTTTTAAGTAGGGATCTAATTTTAATGTGTTTCATAAACTTGAAATTTTAAAGATTTCAAGTGAACGCATTGTAAAAAAAATTTGGAGTGATTTTGACATTTTTAAATGCCAACATGTCTATCAACATTTTGGCATTAAAAAAAAAAAAGTAGGAATAAACCATATTTATGCTTAAAGATTTTAATTTTTTCTTTCACAGAAATAATAATAAGGAACTCTCAATATACATAATAAATAGGCAGGGGGGAAAAAAAGAGAGTTCACTATCATTAATTTTGCCTGGTACTTTCTTTCCTTTTTTTAAAAAAAAATTTAGCTACATACTTATTTTGTATTGCAATTCATTGATCTCAAGGAACATTAAAGATGATGTCAAAAAGAATTTTTTAAGAATGAAAGAAAATACTAATCATCATCATCATCATCATCATCACAACTGATGATCATGATTGACAATTTATTAATCCAGGGATTGAACTCCTGATGTCCAAGTAACTGAAATGTTTTTTAACCTAGGTCAGTATACCAAAGGGGATTTGGTTCCTTTAAATCTAAATTTGAAGATAACTCTCTCTTTCACACACTCATCAATCCCTGGATTAAAAATAATAAAGAGTTCATTTGTGATAATTGTTTATCATCATGAAGAGATAAGTTTTTATTTATTATTATTTTTTTTCTTACAGAAAAATTTCCTATTTAAATCTGTTTTGAGCCAATTTTATTTTCAAAGATTATGATGAGGGGGATTTTCTCAGAACTGTGTAATTGCTATAGCCTAACAAAAGGTTACTGAATGAGAAATAACCAAAACAGGTTGGAAATGAAATGGAAGTCTTTATAAATTAACAAAATACAATATTCTCCAGGTGCATGATGAAGGTAAATCATTGCTAATAAGCATATTAGCCCCCCCCCCAAAGTGTCCAATGTATCTATAAAGAATGGGACATACTCATTAATGTTCATAGGTATAGTATATCACAGTGATGAAGACAACCAAAAGAAAAGTCTACAAGTGTGATAAACTACAAGCAGAGCTTTAACTGAAATAACTCTATGGCTATGATTCTTAGAGTCCTAGTTCATATTTCTCTTCTTGTGATCACAAGTTGCTTCAGTTCCTCCCCATTTTGAATTATTTGCAAGTAATTTTTTTTCCCCCCCCAATTTTACATATAACCAAATTTCTTCCACAGTTCTTCTTTTGGATAAATCTCCTCTTAGATTTGAAATGTCTTAGCTGGGAATCAAGAATTGCTATAAGACTTGCAAAATCTATTTTATCTGGGCTTTCATCATCATCATCATCATGTCGTGCTGGTAGCACGGATACCCCTGACCCTCTCTCGCCACTCCTCCCTATCGTTCATCACCCTAGGCAGGTCCTCAGGACGTGTAAAATCTGTCAACTTTCAAGATTATGGATATTTCTTAAGTTTAGTATGACAGAAGGTCAAATGGGAAGAAATGTCAGTGCTGCACCAGTCTTCAAAATGGAAAATACCTGTCTGCCTTGAAAATCAGCATTTAAAAACTTAGCCTTTAATAGGTGCTTGAACCTTTTGTGTCAGTGGGAAATATAAAATGTTTAACTGACAAAACAAACTTAAATTTGGATATTGATTACTTATAAACTTAGTACAAAGCCAAATTAAGAGAAAGATTTTGTTGTGCCAATTTAGCAAGAGGAGTGCTTATCTACCTTGAAAATCAACATCTGAAATCCTGTGTGTTTTTTTTTCTAAATTGGAACTGATCACTACACTGATTAAAAAAAAAAAAACAATCCATACCTGTCTTAGTCACCAGGTAAACAACACTTCTTTTATGTTCATTATCAACAATGAAATAAGCCAGCTTCATCTTATTTTCCATTTTGTAAATTAATGTATATCATCATTAGTAACATTACATTTACAACTATTTGATTTGTAAAGAAAAGTCTGAAGAAATAAAGCTGTACATTCACTGTTATCTCTTTGCAGAGAAACTCATTGTGAATTATTATAATTGAAAAACAGATTTTGCTTTCAAAAGGATATTTTTTGCTGTTTTATAAGTGGCAAGTGCAGCAGCCATGACAACAGAGACACGTGCTTTGCTGATAGATAGAGAAGTAGTCTCACTTAGAAACCTGCATATCTATCAACCCAGTTACATATCTCTTGGCATATTTATCTTGTGTCTCTGCCAATCTGCATGTATTCCTCTATGGATCTTGATTTTCATGTTGCTTGATAAAATTAGTCTGTGTTAAGTAGAACATGATGACCTGTTCTCATTGATGGATTGCTGCAGAAAAAAATAGTTGTAAGGGTTGGGCTTCAATAAACAGAGGAGGACGAGGGGAAAACACTTCATTTAAAAAATTTTTTGGTTCATCCTTTCTTTTCTTCCAAGAAATTGTAACATTGGCTAATTTTACCAGAGATTGTTAATGTCTGATTTTATTTGAGCTGGGTAATGTGGTCTAATTTTTACTGGGTTTGATAACATCTTATTATTACCAAAGTTTGGTAATAATGTTTGATTATTACTGAAGTTTGGTAATATTGTCTCATTATTATTGGCAGTTGGTAACATTTTGTGATTATTGTTGAAGTTTAATGTTTTTTATTATTACCAAAGGTTGGTCACATTGCCCAATTATTACCAGAGGTTGTGACTTTTTGGTTTTGAAGTATTCAAAAACTAATTTTACCAGAGATTGATAATGTTGGCCAATTTGTCTTATTATCAGAAGTTAGTGACATTGTCTAATTATTACCAGTGGTTGATAATAGATGACTTTTGAAGTATTTAAAAACTAATTTTACCAGAGATAAATAAAGTAAAGTAAGTAAAGTTGGCATCCGTAGTCAAGGGCGACCCGAAGGCTCCCTTTTTAATAGCTACTACACCGAGGTGTAGGAGAGGGCGCTACTCCTTTCCCTGGATTGTTCCACTTTACCATTTATATTGCTGAGTGTTAAGCAAGGAAGTATTTTAAAGTCTTTGGTATGATGCGACCTGGGATTGAACCCAGGTCTCCTGGATCATTGGTGAACACTCTACCCTCTAGACCAATGAGCTGGTTGCTAATTTTAACTCTTGAAATATAGATATAGGACTGCCTATCATGGAGTGGTAGAAAAGCAAACTTATCCTCACCAGAGTTTGATCCTTAGTGGACTCTCTTCTGCTGTGGCCTTGTGCCTGATTATGCTAAGCTTAATGAATAACTATGAATCAGAAGTTGACTTTTGGTCAAATCATGCTGGAACAACCAGTTCCTGTCAGATCACTAAAATTAAATAGCCAGTAGCCTGCTTAGTTCTGAAATAAGTGACCACTTAGGAACAGCAATGAGCTATCTGATTATTATTGGTAAGATCAAGTGACTGTTTTGGTTTTAAAGTATTTAAAGACTCATTCTTTATGAACTCAAGGCTTGTGTGCTAGTTTAAGCAAAACTTAGTGAATAACAACCCATAAAAAGAGAGTTTGGATTTTATTAGAAATTAACTAAAAGAACAAAAAAAATTGCTTCAAGCAATTTTACCATTTGGCATCTGCCAGTTGTACTGAAAAGATTTGCCTTCAAAGCTAGTTTTCTTACTGTATTTCTGAATTGATACTAGGAGATGAAATATAGTTTCAGTTTCACTGATATGAAAATAAAAGAAATTTTGAGACAAGAGGAATAATAAAAATAATAATTCTATTATTAAATTTGTAGAAACAGAGCAAAATGCTGGAGGCAGTAGATTTATTGTTTTTGGATATTTTTTGGTTTTGTTGATTCATTTGTAGAGAAGGTAAAATCTTTTTAATGCTAAAAGCAAGTAGCATTTTCCTAAGGAATAAGCTATAAAAATTCGAGTAGTTTTAATAATTTATAATAATATTGCTTCTGATATAAGAAGTTGATTTTAAAAAATTTATTTTCTTTATTATAAATAATATATCTGTTCCCTTATGTGATGCTCATTCTGTTTGTATCTCAAGTCATTCAAGAAGCTTTATTTAATACTAAGATTAACTGTCTTATTACTTTCTAAGTTATTGCAGTGAGTTTTATTTTCGCTTGAGAGCTAAACCCAGAATATTATTTGCTAAAATGAATATTATAGTTTACTATTTGACATAGCCATGTGAATCAAATGGCATATTCAATAAGATTTGTGAAATGAGTTTATCTTTTGCTTATGATATAGCCATTGCCAATTTTTAAAAAATTGTGTGTTCAAAAACAATTTAGATTGAAGCTGTATATACAACAAAAGAAATGCACTGTAAATGAAATATTAATTTTCTTCACAATAGTCTCTTTGGAATTCAACACATTTCTTTCAGTAAATTTTTCATCTGTTGAAGCACCTCTGAAATTTCTCTTTTGATATGATACTGATAGGTACCATCATATTTTTATATTCTCTATATCCTCAAGCCTTATCCATGAAATGAATCATCAGTTTAGAAAACTAGAAAAAGTTACAGGAAGCTAGATTTGGTGATTATGGACACTACTGCACTTACATAATTCTGTGTTTTACCAAGATTGAGACTAGCTTCATAATTTTTTCAAATTGGTACCAGGTTATCTAGGCATCATTTTATTATATAATTTGCTCAGTTGTGCATTTAACATTTTAAAAATTCAGCCTTGATAGTTTGTATAATTCCTTTTTGTTGGTAGCTACTGAGATGGAGTTTCAAATAAACTACTATAGTCCCTTACAATTGATACATTGATTGTATGAAATATTTTTGCAAATATAACAAATGTTATTGCAATAATATTAAATTACTCACCCTTAACTGTAAATGACAATGATTACCTGTAATATGCATTAAAATACATACAAAGTGAGAATACTGGATAAAACATTTGGTAAGAAAAAGCTGTAAAAGATTTGAATCATAATGTCCCTTTAAAATTTGTCTTTTTTTTCCTTTGTATAGTTTTAAATGAATGTTATAATTCATGTTTATTATGTATAATTTTTTAAGTCGTGTATGTGTATTTTTATAGAAAATAATGAACTTTTTATGAAAAAATTATTGTATAAATTGTTCAGAATAACATTATCTATATTTTGATCATACTATTCCCAACCTATCTTCAGGAAAATAAGTCTTTTCAATTATAAGATGACTGTTAGTTTATTGAAATAATTCGTAATCCGTGAATTATTCAGAATAGTATTCATTTATATTTTGATCACACTGTTCACTTATCCTTAAATATATCATTAGAGAGGAAATTTGAATTGTTTCCTTCTCTTGTTGACAATTCTGTCCATAAGAGATAAAAATGAAACATATTCGTTGTAATGACCAGTCTGAGCAGGACCTTCTAGTATAATGTAAAACTTTTTCAGGGTTGAACTTAAAAGTTTGCTTGAAATCTGACCCAAAAGGCTGGCACATTAACATTTGGTGAATTATAATGGTTGATAGATTGATTTTAACAGCACATAAACTCATCTCTTCTTCATCACTCCAACTTCTTCCTTGCTGGGAAGAATAAACATGAAGATATCTACTTGTGTGCACATATTCTTTTTTTATTCTAGGCATCTTCTACATTACCAGAAATTAGCCCTGCAGAATACTGACGGAAAATATAACTTCACAGTTTTTACTAATCTAAGTCTCTAACTTGAGCTAACTTGAAATTTAAAATCTAATTCTAGCTTCAAAAATCCATAGTCACATGACTTTGAGATCCATCAATGAGTGCTAAGCTCAAAACTGACCTTAGAGTTGGCAACTTGACAAACTCATTTGACCTCAGCTAGACATAACAATCTCACTTTGAACACAACTAATTCTTTTTATATAATTTACAGTTTGTGTTAAATAAGAGTTTCATCCAATCTATTATTCAACTGGGTTATTTTATGGCCTGAGATTAGAAAATCACTTTTATTATATGTTCACATTTACATCTTTTCTGTAGTTATTTCTTAAGGGTTTTTGTTTCTGCACATGGTCCTATTGAATAGGAATGATTTTTAAACAGATCTATTTGACTGATAGATAGGACCCTAACAGGTACTACCACTCTGGGTCAGAGTAAACTTGGGAGTAATGGCAATGAAGTGGTACTCAATACCTCCTAGCTCTCCAGAAATTAAGTCTTGCCATCAGACGTAATTTAGTGTCCTATAGGAATGATTTTTAAACATATCTATTTGACTCATACACCATCAGGTGTAATTTAGTGTCATATCCTGGACACCACTTTTTGGGGGAGAAGCAGGGTCTTACCCCTTCTGTAGGAAATACAGTCAGCATATTCTTAACCCAACAGCGTAGATGAATTATATTAAAATATTGAAAGAATTCAAAGATTAGAATATGCAATATGCTGTCAAGAAGGCTGGACAGTATATTATATCAGTTGAAACATACTGATCAAAACAATAAAGATAAGAGTACGAGTCAGAATAATTGGTGGAATAAAGAAAATACTTTATTTCAGAACATGAGCCTTCAAGTCTGAAGAAAAAACAAATATCTTATGCATCTGCTGCATAATAACTGAACAATGTCTTGCACTTCACATTACAATTTGCCTTTTTTTGTAAGACATTGCTTTGTTTGTTCTTTTTGTTCATTGCCGAAAGCCAAAAATCGGATATGTTTTCAGTATTCATTTTTCTTCAATGTTGTTCATTGTAAAGAAACCCTTGTTAGGATTTTGAGAAATGAGCTCCACTTCCTCAAACTAACTAGTCCATACCCTCCTCCTCCTAAACAATTAACTGGCACATGCATTTATAGTCTCTGTCTGCATTTCAAGATTTGCTTTTCTATCTCAGTTGGTTGCCTGTAACCAGACACTATCCTTAGGGGGGCAGGGGAATGAGCAAAGGAAAGGTAAAAAAAATTCTGGACTGAATTGTCTTTAAGAAAACAATGGAATTGCATTGAAATCCCTTTTGCTATTCATTTGACTGTTATATAAATTTGCATTTTCTCAGCTTCTTCACATAAAGCATGTTCTGTATGTCAGTATTTCTAAGTCCTAATAAAATAAGTCTATGCATGCATGCGTGTGATCTACTTTTTTTTGTGTGTACGTGTGTGCATATATATATATATAAATATATATATAAAGTTGGCTGACTGTAGTCGAGGGTGACCCAAAGGCCCCCTTTTCCATAGCTACTACATAAAAGTGTAGAGGAGGCTGCTTTCCCTGGATTGCTTCACTTACTCTTGATTCATACTGTATAATGCTGAATGTTAAGCAAGGAGGAATCAATTACCATTTTTTGAGTCTTTGGTATAACTTGGCCTGGGATTGAACCCTGGTCTCCCAGCAAACACCTTAATCATTATGCTAATGGGCCGGTGTTTTATATATATATATATATATATATATATATATATAAAGGGGAGTCTACATAACATAGTGGCTAAAGTACTGTACTGCAACATCATAGTAGCCAAGTTTGAACTCCAGTCACAGAGGAGTTGGTAAATATGGATGTATAGGTGATAGATCCGGATTACAGTGAATGATCACATATACAGATCAATGTATACACAGGATCCAAAATAAGGGATGTACCCATAGTCCCATGCACATGCTGTGTACGCATGAAAAAAATTTATATTGTCCATCAGGGTGTTGCAATTTTCAAATACACAAACTTTCAATTATATAACAGAAAATTTTTCAAGAAAAAATATGAAACATTAATCACCATTGTATTTTAGCACTGACTAGTATTCACAGAAAGTGTTGGGTTTTCTCATCCCTACCTACTGATTTTACCACTGCTTCACTATAGGTTTTTTTCCTTACACTAACAAATCAAATACCTGATGATTAAGTATTAAATATTGCACTATTTAGCTGAAAATTTGAGCACATTTTTATATTCAATCTTTATTTTGTACATTAAAAATCAGAAAGAAAGGGATTATCAATGTTCAGTAATTAATGCAAGTTTTATTGTTGGAATAAAGTTTGTGTGTATGTGTATGTATGTGTGTATATATATATATATATATATGTATATATATATAATGTAAATTTATTCTTAATGATTTTAATTTAGCAATGCATCTAAAGTCAAGAAGAAAAAGATTGTTAGTGGTCAGGAATTAATGTTATTATTTACAGTTAAGAGCTATTATATGTATAATGTAAATGTATCACAAATTAGGAAAAGTTTTTTTCAGAAATTAATGCAAATATTAATTACAAAATAGGGCTATTATATGAATAATGTCTTCTAGTTGTAACTTGTAAAAGAGAAGAAACTTATGTAAAGAAAGGTCAACTAAAAAAAGTTATTTCATTTAGTGAAATTACTTTCATGAATTTAAGTCATCTGGAGTTTGTTCTTCTAAAATCTACTTTTAGACAAAATATTAAAGTTTTTCTGATTATGATTTCTTTTATGCTTTAGTCATTGTATCGTTTTAGTTTAGAAAGACTGTTAATGAGATATAAAGAATTTGTATGAATAATTGTTTCGATGTTATCTACTTTTTTCATTTCAAAGATTTGGCAATTGTAGTACTTGGGGGGCAGGGAAATCTTTCAGTTTGGTATGCACCAGTACCAAAAAAAACCCCCCAAAAACAAACAAATTCTTTTCATTGAAGACACTTTAGCCTCAAAAATGCACCCCAATTTTAATTTGTAAAATTAGGGGTTAAAGAACAGATAAAAATATAAAATTAAGTAAAATTTAGGAGGCAGAAGAAAAGTAACTTTTAGCCTGCACAATGCGGGTAAATTTCTAAGACTTATTTTAGATAAAAAAATAATATCTTTGATGCTGGGAAATATAGTTTCTAATATGAACATTACTTAGGACAGCAGAAAATATTTCACAATTCCTTCCATGTTTTTTCCAGGTTTATTTTTGTCAAATCTATTAAATGGGACACACTCTCACCCTGATGAGCTGCCAGAAATGTACTTCCCACCATGTAGATTTGATGCTACGACAGGTGAAATTTTCATTGCCCATCCCCACCACCTTCATTCTGAGAATGCTTCTCTACAAAATTCCTCATTAACTTCTGTCTCTTCTACCGCCTGTCCAGAAAAAACAAATGAAATAAACACACACACACACACACATATATATATATATATATATATATATATATCTCCATCTGAAAGTTAATTTCAACTGACACATAGCTAAAGAGAAAAAAACAAATGTGCTTTGAAAATAGGTTTCTTTTTTGTTAACAGAAATCCTGACACTTTTGTCTTAGTGTGTAGTAGGGTGTGGGGTCAATTGGTATGAATATAAAACTAGCATTTAGTAAGGTGAGGTTTGTTCAGCGTAAGGCCTCAGGTATGGGGCACCCAGTGAAAATCAAACTCACTAACAATGGTCTACTAGTCTAGCCAGATAATCATTCTTCTTGTAAGAATAATAATTTTTTCACTGATTTTATTTACAAAAACAATCTGGCAGAATGATTTTCTGGATTTAAATTGCCACAGTGCATGGATGCGTAGCATTGAGCAGGTGGGAGGTATAACTTTGAACAGCAGTAACTATCACCATACCATTTGAGTTGCCATCATGACATGGAAGTTCTGAGATAAATTTTTCGAGAGTGGCACATCTCATGGTTGGTTTATTTACGTGATTCATTCTGTTGTAGTTATTTTCTCTAGGGATATCTGAAGGTTTGAGTTTTTAAATATGGGCCATAGGCAGCTTTAATATTTTATTTGTCATGAAATTGCAGCAATATCAGTGGCATTGCTCCAACACTTCAGGGTGAGTCTTCAGGAGTGTATAGCTTTTGAGGGCAACTATTTGGACAACTTAATCTTTAAACCAAAGTGATGACAATAACAAAACAAAATGGCAAATATTGTTCTCCTGGTAAAATTGAATTTCGAATAAAATCTATATTGGCTTTTTATTTTATTTTATTTATTTTCATGTACATTCAAAACCCAAGAGAATATTCTGCTGGGCCTTGCATTTTCAATCTAATGTAAATTTTAAAAACTAATGAAAAATAACTCTAAATTACTAATTTTTATGTGTCTGGTAATTTTTGCTTAATAATACCTGTTAATGAAATAAAAACATTCTTAATCTTATTTTTATATATTTTTTGAAGGCCAATGGTATCTAAATTACTCTATGATTTTATTATTTTTGTCTTTTCTCCAATTGTTTTTATCAAAAAAAAAAAAAAAGTGTAGTTCCTTATCATCCCCAGTGAGTTATCAAACAGACATGCATGTCAAAAGGTATTAAAGCCTAGTTGAACATTGGCATCATACCCTTTTGTCATTACTTCTGGAATCTTTTATTTGGCTTAATTTCTCAGATGCTTCTCTTTGTAGTCTCCGCAGTATTTCTTCCTTCCCTCTCTTGGCTCATACACTCATTATTCTGCCATTTCTTCTTACCAATTCCACTAGCACCAATACCATTCTTGAACTTCTCTCTCTCTCTCTCTCCTTCTGTTCTTCTTTACTTGTTATGGTTTTCACCTTTTATCCATGTTTTCTTTCTCCTTATCATCTGTCGTGCATCTACCTTTGTGGAAGATGCCCTTCAACTTTTTACACATTTACTCCATGTTATTACCTCATACTATGTCTATATTTAACACATTATTATTGTTTCTTTTCATTTTTTTAAAAAAGATTTTTATGATTCATTTTGACTGTCTCTGTACTTTAATGCTTGCATGGTTTTGTTTCTCATGGCTGCTGTTTTGAATTTCTCCTCTTTCTCTCTCTCTCTCTCTCTCCATTTTCTTATTGTCTTGTTTTTTATTTATTTGTTTTTAATGTCTTTTGTAAGATTGAGGTGTAAGTAAATTTTTAACAAAATATCTTTTTTTAAGTCTGTCCTTTTTACAGTTATTTCATATGGTCTACATTGCAAATTACATGCCTTCTATCTTAACTTAGCTGTCTGAACTTGAGTTAAGCATTGCAGTAGACCTTTTCTTTCAAATAGAATCATAATTCTAATTTTCTTCCTTTATTACAACTGCTTATTTTGTCAGTAAGAACTTTAGTAGAAGGAAATGCTTGAGTCTGTCATAGCATATGTTAGATTGATTTGTGTTTTAAAAAAAAATCCAATGTGGGTTTGCATAAGTATATATTTATCCCAACTCTCCACTACAGGTTGTATGTGACTCAGGGTCAGCTTTTAAGCAGAGTAAAGCTGTTTGAATACAGTTTTCCTTCTTCTAGACTGGTTGCCTAACACTAAATAATTTTCTCTAATATTCATCTATATCTGGGAGGAAAACATGGATTCATATTTTTCTCAAGTCTATTAGCATAAAGTGAAATGTAAACAACCTTGACAAGGATTTGAACTCAGGTTGCTGATTCCATTTCCAATGATGATAACCTCCTAAATGTAACACACACACACACACACACACACACACACACACACACACACACACACACATGCAAAGTTTCCTGTTATTATATAGCCCAATTAGCAAGAGCTGTGGAATAAACCAACTGCATCTCTGCAGAGGGGTAAGACTTCCCTCCCAACAAGTGATTTGGATATGACATTAAACAATCTGATGGTTAGGCTCCAAGAATGTTGGAGCTTTGGGGAATGTAGCGTTCCACTTCATTGTCATTGCTCCCAAGTCCGCTCTGGCCCACAGTGGTAGCACCCGATAAGGTCCTCTCTATGGGTTAAATAGAACTGTTTGACTTTTAAACTGTGTCTAAACAAATGACCTATGCTAAATTATTTGAAATAGAACTGCTTTTACGTTTAACTGTGTGTAAACAAATGACTGATGTTTGATTGAATTGTTAGTGATACATAGCAATACTTTAAACCACTCAATTGTGTGCAAAAGAATTAGCTTAGACTCGTTTAAAACTATTATCAAGAATATGTGTTTACAAATCATATATATTTGATATATATGTATAAAGAGGATTTGGCATTAAATAACCTATAATGGTTGCTATGCTATAAAACCAAACCAAGCCAATTATTATAATACTGTCAGGGGTTTATGCTATCAGAAAAGGTTACTTTTATAAAAAAATGTTTATAAATAATTATTTCAAACATTATTTTAAGGTTTTACTAATTTTAGATTTTAAAACAAGGTTGTTACTGCAAACTAATCTTCAACAGTTGTCTTGGAAGAATATGAAAATCATATTATTTAATCTACATATTTTGTTTATAACAGCTTGGCATAATAGCTAACATACAGAATTGTAACATAACAGTAAGCCAGTTTAATTCCAGATGTGCTATAACATTCACTTTTGGACTAATACCTTTGGGAAAGGTATGAATCTCCTTATCTCCCCAGCTATGTGTTAAATAATCATCACTGCTGTTCTTTTACAAGCATGGCTTTAGCATTAAATAATCCACAAAGGTTGATATGCCATTAAATAAAGAAACCAGAGCTTTGCTTATTACCAGTAAGTTAAGTGTGTTTATAATAAGGAATAAATGTTATAGGCATGAAGTAATTAACCATTTGTCTTTTAATTAATAATAATAATAATAAAATAATTAAATAAAATTTCCAGAAAACCTTGTAAAGCTTTTTTCCTAAAGGTTTTGAATATTTACATTATGTATGCATGAACTATTAGTGTTTTTTTGTTTGTTTGTTTGTTTTTTCTTGCAAAACTTTATTCTAACAATCAATAGTGTATGCAATTTTTGAAATACCTTCTTTCTACTCATAATATATGAAGTGTGATCAAAAAGTATTGAAACTGAAGCTCTGATTTTTTTTTCCCCCCAAGTTAAAATTTCAATGAAGATGTGTGCACAGTTGAACAGCTTATATAATAGAGTAATGATGTCTAGACAGTTGAACAGCTGATAGAATAAAGTAATGTCTAGAAAGTTGAACAGCTCATATAATTAAATAATGATGTCTAGACAGTTGAACAGTTCATATAATAAAGTATGGATCTTTAGACAGTTGAACAGTTCATATAATAAAGTAATGATGTCTAGGCAATTGAACAGCTGATATAATAAAGTGATGATATCTAGATACTTGATCAACTTTTATAATAAGGACATGATGACTAAATATTTGAAAAATTAATATAATAAAGTGATTATGTCTAGACACTTGAACAAATTGTATAATAAAGTGATGATGTCTAGACATCATCTAGATAAGTTGATGCCATTTCTGATTAAGCTCAAAATAACTTAGAATTTATGCTTTGATTTTTTTTTTTTAATAAAAAAAAAAAAAGTTTGTTCATCAGTTTTAGACAGGATTTCTTATTCTATGTGTCTATCTTTGTGTGTGAGTAAAAATATATCCCATAATGCCAGGGATCAGTGTTTAAGCTAAAATCAAAACTAAATAAAAAGTTGGATTTTTGAATGCTGATTTTCAAGGTAAAAAGGCCTTTCCACTTGGAATATTGGAGCAATACAATTTTTCTCACCTAATTCTACTCTCTTTTTTAGTTTTATACTCTACTTAGTAAATGTTAAACATTGTATCCTAAAAGCATTTGTCATTACCTTTAACTTCATATATTATCCTCATATACATTGGCAGGCTATTTCATATAAATGATGGCTCATTAAAAAAAAACTAAAAAAAACCTAACAATTTTTTTATAAAAAGTTAATTTTCAAAGATACTAGGATTTTATTATTTCTAGTAAAAGATTATACAAGAGTGCTGATATCATTAATTATCATTTATTACCAATATCTACCGCATTCTGCTTTGACAATATGCAATCTTTCAAACTTGTGTTGTTGGATCATGATTTTTCCATGTAATTACCTTTCATAAGTGCTTTGACCTATTCATATTTTTGGTTTCAATGTTGTTAAGTTTGCTAATAAATAATACCTAATGATATCTTTTATAATTGTATAGTGTTCCACTAGAAATAGTAAAATCCTGGTAAAACTTTGTAGAAAAAGTTATTCATAGCTGATGCTGTATTGATATTTCATTGTAGAATCTTGTGATCAAAATAGATGGTTGAAAAATAAAAGAATTCTCAAAAAAAAAAAGTTGATAATTCAATTCTGTTTTAAAATAATGATTTATTTATTTGTTCATTTTTTTCATTCCTAAAAAGTTATTGTTTATGTCCTGATTTGTCCCTTATACAAAACTAGTGTTGTTAACTTAGTAAATACCAAATAATGCGGTACTTTTATGTATATTAGTACTTTTATACTCTTGACATTTACTTACCTGTTGTTATTGTTCTATTCATTTATTGTGATATAAACAACTGTACATCTCTGCCCTATTTTCTTTCTGTACTAGAATCTGGCAAAAACCAAGTCAACTAATACCATATGGCATTGTCTTGTTTGGTCTTTATAGACATACTCAGAGTATCAGGAAGATTTTTTTCTCCTTGTTGGTCATAGTGATTTTTGTGTTGATTTGTTTTGATGAAAACTTTGTTTCTATATCTATATAATGTATGAAACAAATTGTGCTATATTTAGCTTGAAATCACTTGAATACTTCCTATTATTGATGATTATTTATATATAGATTGTCATTTTTGCTTGTCTCTGGATTCAAAATGATGGCATCAGTTACACTGACGAGTGTTTTTTTTCATAAATCAGTAGCACCTTAAATCCAGTATTGAATATTTCATGATGTAATAAATTTCACTTCTTAATCTGTCTAAAAAGAAAATGAATATCTAGGAAAGTGAAGGATTCTAAGCATTTCATTGTTTATATTGAGAATTGGAGTGATTAAAAAAAATGATATTCAGTATGAACTCAGATCCTATAAAATTATCATTTCCTTGCAGATTAGACTGGAAATTGTTTTATTCTCTGATAAAATTTTATTTGTATTGCTCTAATAAACATCTTGCTGTAATGTGCTATTTTGGCTGAGTTAGGGTTACATACATGAACATTTTTGTTATAGATATTTTAAGAGTAAATTATTGGTATACTGCCTAACTCAAATATATTTTCTTTGTATGCTATTTTACAAGAAAGTTTGAGTTCCTCTGAAAATCATAATCATTTCATTAGAGACATTTTATAATTAATATCTACAAAATATCATGTTTGCATATTTATTTATGTTTTCAATACTTGTGAGGAGATGAAATTTAGTCATAATGGAATTGCTTATATTCGCATTAAGGATTGAAGATGTTAGCTTTTCTAGAATTCAAGAATTGTGTTAAAACAATATGATTGTCTTTGGAAAGAATGTACTCAAGATTATGTAAGATTAATACATCCATATTGCCCTGTTAGTGAGGCTTAGAACACACTCACTGCATCCCCTGCAGAGGGTTCAAAGCCTCCCCAAAAAGAGGTGTCTTGGGTATGACACTAACCAGCATCTGGTGGTAAAGCTCCAATTCTAGTGCTCTGGGGAGTGTGGAGTACCTCTTCATTGTCATTACTCTCATGTCCACACTAACTTAGATTGGTAGTACTTATTAGGGTCCTATCTATGGGTTGAATAAATCTGTTTGCAAGGAATACTTGATATCACATTTTACAAAAAAAAACCCCACCTTTTCAGAAACTACACAAAAAATGTAAATGTACAACAAACATGATTACTTAACCTCTTGGCAAAAATTAACCATAGATGGGTTGATATTTTGTTAAAATAAATCAATCAATCAGAATGTGTATCTGAATTTACCCAAGATTAAACATGCTTCTAATGTAGCTGGATTACAGTAAATGAGCACATATACTGATCTATATGTGTATAGGTTCCAAATTAAGGGTTGCATTAATAGTACTCAAACCCTATGCACCCCAGGTCAAAATTGATATTGTCCTTCAGGGTGTTAAAATTTGTTTGTCAGAACTTTTACAAGTTTATTCTTTTTTTTTTTTTTTTTAAACCCTAATCAACTGCAAGCTGTAATTTGCTTCTGCATGTGTTAAAAGAAGAAGAAAGCTGTGTTTTTCCAAGTGTTATTGCTTTGGATTTGTAGATTTGATGGCATTTGAAAAGCTATTTGGGATTTAGAGAAGAAAATGCTTTGAACTATTGTTTTATTAATGAGCAGTTTAATCTAAACATGTTCCACCCCATAAAATGTGGCAATTATTTATCTTTCCCAGACACAAATGTTTATTGAGCCACTGTTACTTACCTTTGTCCTTGACAGGTTCCTTTTTATTGTCAGCTGAAGTTGCTTACTTGTCTGATTCTTTTCTCATGACATTTATGTCAAAAGTTTCTACTTTTTTTAGATGCTCTTTGAACATTTTTATGTTGGCAAGGGGGAAATATTTTCTTTTACTTAATAGTATCTTAAGTGATATCCCTAACACTTGGTGGCTAAATGGAAATTAACTTATCATTTTCAATCAAACAATTTTTTTCTATGTATATATCAATGAAAGAGCATTAAAAAGTTTTTGGTACAGTGAAGAAGGCAGGGACTTAATTGAATTTTTTGTTTTGTTTTTAAGTGTTAGAGAAACTTGAGAAATAATGTGTCTAGTATTTAGAGCAAACATTCCTTTCTTGGTCAGGCTGAGAATTTCAGCACCACCTAATATATGTATACAAGGATGGTTCTATAAGTCTACAGCTGAACAGTTAACTGAATTTTCATCTGAAATTTTCAGTGTATAATATCTGAATTATGCGTTTTATGAAGAAGCATTAAGTTCGGTCAATTGACAAGGTAGATCACATTGAAAGAAAATATATGTTGTATAAAATAAAAATATCTGTATTTGTGTGTGTGTGTGTGTGTGTGTGTGTATATATATATATATATATATATATATAATCTAAGTAACCAGGGAATGCCAATTAGGATCTTGTGTGTGTATAATATGTCCCTAGTTGAGTAGTATGTTCTCTAATGGCCTGGAGACTGGGGTTCAATCTCAAGTCAAGTCATACCAAAGACTCAAAAATGGTACTTGATACCTCCTTGCTTAACACTCAGCATTATAAGGTACATATCAAGGGTAAAGTGGAGCAATCTAGGAAAAGGATTAGTGCCCTTCCCTAGTAACTATTGAAAAGGGGGCTTTCAGGTCGCCAACTTTACTTATATATGTATAATCTCAGTTTAATGGAAATAACTATGAAATGCTAATTAGAATGTTTTATTTCTTATATTCGTATCATCAGGGACCACAGTTAAAATGGAAACCCTACATGTTTATTGGTCATTTATTATTTATGTGAAATCATCCATAAAAAACAACAAAGAAGCAGTTCAAATAAGGTTTTTGTGTGTGAAAATACTAACATATTTAACCTAAAATATGTTATTCTTTTAACAAGCCTTGTCAATCGTAAGATCTTCAGAGGAACACATTAAATTAACCAGTTCCAAGTGAAAAAAGAAATTGATTGTGGTTTTCTCCCTTTTGTGGTCTCTTAGGCTATTTAATTCTTTTATTTTATTGTCTACAATAGCTTTTATTTTATTTTTCAAAGTCAAAAATAACTTCATATTATTCACTGTCTCTAATTGAAATTCTTTTTATTGTTTTAATTGAAACTTCTATACTTAAGAATCACATTTGTTGAAAGATGTGAGATAAATTGTCTTGAGGCACACGTTCTCACTTAGCCATGTGGTGTGCATTTGTACAACACAGGTTCATCTGCTTTGCATATGTTATGACTGCTAAAACTGTCCAGGCATATGTGACCTCTTTTTTTCCCATTTTTGTGAAGGTGATATTGAAAAAACCTTTTTTCTTGCTTATTTTTTCTGTTTTTTTTTTTCTTTTGTTTTGTTTTGTTTTTTTGTTAAATATGCTCTGCTTTGTTGCCCAATGATATCTCCTCTGTTTATACTAAATAGTTTTTTTAATTAATTTTTTTCTGTACTATGAATAATCCAGGCCTTTGTATATATACTACTACTATTATCAAATATTATTTCCAAACTCTGGGAATAGATATTGTAGGTTCTTAGTTTAGTTTAGCACAATATCATTATGGGTTGCACCTAACCTCACTAACAATGGCTTTAAAGATTAGCCTGCTAAAAATCACTCTACAGCTCACTTTGAATTTCCATTCTAAAATAACTAATAAAGATCTCTTACCAGACAGTTATGTTTAAGGTGTTAGTCTTACAAGCCATTGTTATTGAGTTGGATCCTTTTGGGATATTCCTTCAGCCTGTGCTAGTGTTGATTTTGTCTACCAATATTAGATGATCTAAAATGTTTGTGACTCCCTTAATTATTAAGCTCTTGGGTCAATTGAATTCTAGGTCCAACAAAAGAAATTCTAATCTGCTGTATCTCAAGTCAAGTTGGAATAAAAGGAAATGAAAAAAAAAAACTGACTTGGCAGCCAAATTAGCTTTAAATATAGCCTCGCAATGGAAACTAGTCATCTGAATCCCCCCCACCAAAAAAAAACAAGTCACTATATTCCAATTGTGCCTTGGTCACAAGACTTATGCTCTTCTTTATACTCAAAAAAAAGGAACAACTACAGTGTCTATAGCATGTCAAACAACCTACACTGTTAAACATTTTCTCATTAAATGTGGAACTTTAGTTAGACAATATTTTTTTCAACAAAATATGAAGGACCTATTTGAAAATATTAACATGGATAACATTTTGTCCTTTTTGAGAGGAATAAAATTTTACCAAAAGTTATAAATATAAACATGATTCATAGTATATATTTGAAAAGAATCCCAGAGGATTTTGACATATCATTAAAACAAAAACTCTTAAACAACAAAAAAAATGTGAATGTTAATATAAATACACAATGTACATAATTTCTTAACATCTATACATAAAATAACCCCAAGAGGTTCACATATCATTAAAATCAATTGCCAAAATGTTTGTATGGATTTTTATGTTTTCTTTATCTTTTTTACACCCAATAGGCATAGAAAAGAAAAAACAAAACAAACTAACTTTTAAAGGGCAACAATTTTCTACAATATAAAAACTAGACAAGTCAATTACTATCAGATAACTATCATAAATATGGGAGGGAGTCCCTATGACATCATGGCCAGCATACTGGACTGCAACTGTTATATTTTGACCTTCGACCCGGCCCAAAAATACTATTCCAAGGTAATACACCGGAAGGAAGTGACACATTCCAACGGCCAGTAATCGAAAGAGATCGCGTGGGCGGATTAAGGCTTATGATATGGGACAAGGTGAAGGTCTCATTGTGCCATTACAGTCATGCACCGGAAGAGAGTAACCTCTGAACTGCATGACAGTTATTTCCGCTTGATGACGATTAAACATTCGATTTCAAAGATCCAGTAGGCGATCGTGTGGGCGTTGAGTTATTATTTAACTCAGTTGAGTTTGGGTCCCAGAGCAGTTGCCAGTCGAATTCCAGACAGTAGAGACCAGATGTGGTAGGGAAGGCCACACCCGACCGAGGGGGCACTCGGAAAACCCCCGATGCAGTTGCCAGCAGACTCCCAGAGAGTTAGAGACGAGATGTGGTAGGGAAGGCCACACCCGACCGAGGGGGACCTCGGAACCCCCCGATGCAGTTGCCAGCAGACTCCCAGAGAGTTAGAGACGAGATGTGGTAGGGAAGGCCACACCCAACCGAGGGGGACCTCGGAACCCCCCGATGCAGTTGCCAGCAGACTTCCAGACAGTAGAGACCAGATGTGGTAGGGAAGGCCACACCCGACCGAGGGGGCACTCGGAAAACCCCCGATGGAGTAGACCCCAACATCAGGAGAACAATAAAGACACAACGTGACGGTCATAACAGTGGGGTCAAAATATGAAGTTTATGTTCGGTCTCCAGCACCCTCTCACATGCTAACCCTTGAACCACCCTTTCGAACCCTTGCAATAAAGTGAGAGGTAAAAATATTGTTAAAGAAGTCTTCCTGCGTCTTTATCCTGCATCGTTTCTTCCTGTGTCTTCCTCTTGCGTTTTCCTTTCTGCATCTTTATCGTTGTGTCGCTGTAGATGACTATATGACACAACAATTCAAACTCCAATCACTCTATTGTGTTCATTTTTGTACTCATACTCTTGGGAAAGGTATGAATACTCTTATCCTCTTCTGCTAAGGGTTGAATAGTATCACTGCTGTTCTTCAAGGATGGCTTTGGCATTAAATATCTTATGAAAAAACCAAACCAAACCAAAGAATATATCTATAGTAGGAATGAGAGAACTTAAAATGGTTGCTCAAAAGTTGATTGTGAAAGCTTACTTTGAGCAATGACTTTAAACTTGGAAGAAAAGCAGCAGTAAATACCCAGGAAAGAGTGTTTGGTGAAGGTGAAATTATTTACTTAGCTAGTCTGGCACACAGGCCTCGAGTTGCTTACAGTACCTGTTCTTATAAAGTGGTTACTTATCTATGTTCTGAGCAAGCTTATTGCTGCTTAACTTTGTTGATCTGGTCGGAACTAGTACTTTAAGTGTGACTTAACTGTAAGTTTGTTGAAGATGAAGTTAGTGACTGTACTGTTGAAAAAGGGTTTAGGATATTTTCAACTGGAAATATGAGTCACTTGAAGATACACTTAAAGGATTGTTGGTAAGCATTTATGATGACGAACTGAGGTATTGTATAGAATCAAATCTGCCTGAAATGATATGTCTGCACCTGCACTACATTGGGAAAATAAAATGCACATTAGGGAAATGAGTACTCTATAAAGTCTGAATAAAACAAACAGGAAAAAAGTGGGGGTGGGAAACAGGCAAAAACATTTTTGGCTACCTTCTGTATGAGACATGATTAAAGTAAATAGTTATTTCTATATGAAAATATATAAACTTGCCAATGTAGAGCCAAAAAATAGGTCAAGTCCATTGTAAAAATGTCTGTTTTTAGTTACATACTTGATAAACAAAATGAGTGAATTTGTGTTAATATTAATCACATATTTCTTGTTCTGTTGTTGGGCTTATGGTATGCAAACTGTGTGAAGTAAACGTAAAATAGCTTTTGTTACTCATACTGACATGCATATCAGTCAATAAGAGATGACAAATACGTATTCACACACACAATACTGGATCATAGTCCAGGATTACCAGATGCTATGTATACCTAAGGAAAACTGGAGAATCTATGAATGAAAATGTGCTAAAATGACAAAGATACTGAACAACAATAATAATGATGTTTCATCTCAGATTTTCAGATGTGACTGTCATGTCTACTATAATTTGATCAGTAAAAAATATTTGTTATACAATTGCTATAAATTTTATGTGAGTTTTTATGGTGTTCTTTTTAAGCATTGTATTATTACATCATGGTAAGTACTTGCAATGTTATTGGAAGCACCTTTAATTGTAATTCATATTTATAAAACAGAAATGAATTATCAAAATGGGTCATTCTCTTATTACTCACATAGGTTGTTCTTACAGCTACTTTTATCTTCAGTAGAGAAATAAGGCTGTGGTGTCCAGCAAGCAGTCCTGCCTGTCATATTTAGAGATTATCCACTAGGAATCTTTTTGTCCTCATCTTTGAGTCATCTTTGAGTTAATTAGAGACATACTGTTGTTGGACATGTGTGTCTCTCCTAATTCGTCACTTGCTTATTATGACCTTTCTTTGTAATTAAACAAAAAACAAAATAACCCAACTCTTTTCTTAATCATGTTTGCCAAATACTTAGAAAATTAATCATATTGTGAATGTTGAGACATTTTTACTTGGATGTACTTTATAGATATAGTGTTATATCTATTTTAACTGGACAATAAATTGTGATCCTTAAATTTGTCACAAACAATTTTCATGAAAGTTGGCATTTTTATGAGAATTTAAATTATATCTCCTACTGAACATGTTGGTTTTAATTCATGAAATTATAATTTTGATATAAGTTTTTCAATTTGTACAAGGTTTTATGCATTTAAGATATGAATATATTCTTTTCTTTCATTAAGTAGTTGTCATAAAATCACATTAACTGATAGAAAAATGTTTATTCATTTGGGATAGCAGATCTTTAGACTTTTCTTCATTTTAAGTCAGTAATGTATAAACTGTCAAGTTGCTGTTGCCTTTTTCTTGTTATCTTAGTTACAATGTGTGTGATTTCCTTTTGCATAAAATACAATATTACCTTATATCTATCTTGGTTACAACAAATTAATGAGGAATTCCATTGTTATAGAAACAAAGGAAGAGAGAAACAAGTTATATTAAACTATATTTCTCTTTTTTTCGTTATTTACATCTCTCACTATGACATTTTTTACATAAGTCGTCTATTTTCTCTCTACCACTTTTTCTTTCTCTCATTTAAAATTTTTCTTCCTTTCCAATTTATTCTCTCTTTCTTCTTACCAGTTTACTTGTGTAACTTGAAAGGATATCAGTTGATTGATGCTCCTGCATCTTCAGTTTGCCAAGATAGCTGACACCACAATCTCAAAACATCATCAAAGTGCTGATTCATCTATAAATATCCCTGTAATTTATCACGGGAAATATTTTGTGTATGTGTATATATGTCTGTGTTTCTATATCTGTGTGTGTGTGTGTATAGTAGTTGGTGACCGTAGTTGAGGGCAGCCAGAAGGCTCCCTTTTCAATAACTACTACACAGAGGTGTACGGGAGGTCGCTGCTCCTTTCCCTGGATTGCTCCACTTTACCCTTGATACGTACCTTATATTGCTGAGTGTTAAGCAAGGAGGTATTGAGTACCATTTTTAAAGTCTTTGGCATTACTCGACCTGAATTGAACCCAGGTGTCTTGGACTATCGGCGAACATTCTACCCACTAGGCTAATGAGCTGGTATGTATGTGTGTATGTATGTTATATATATATATATATATATATATATATATATATATATACACACACACACACACACACACACACACACACACACACACCTGGCCAACATTTGGTCAAATTCTTATATACTAGCCTCCTCAGTTCTTCATACTTAAAGTTTTTTTTAATTCATACTAATACAGAATGTGATTTTGTGCTAGCATAGACAAAGGAGGCTTGAGACTCTTCTTTTTCCAATTCAGGTGTTCCTTTTGCAATTTTTTTATCACATAGAGAAACTCTAGTATGAAGGAGAAGCCCTGGCTATCCACTTCCTTATTGAAGCCCCTTGCTGCTCATCACTTAAGAGCTTTTTGAATTTCCAGCTGTTCCTTTGACTGAGAATGAAAGAAGGGGAACCTAAAGGTGCCCCATCTCTCTTCTCTTTTCTTTTTTTTTTTTTTACCTTCTTTGGTATATTAGAAAAACATAACATGTCTTGAACAGGAAGTAGCTTCTCTGGCACCAGCCATAATCACCGGAATTGGACTCCTAAGTCATATATATAGGTGTATGTTTTTAGTTAGCCCCACCCTATCATTTGATTTAAAAAGAAAGAAAAATATTGTCTTATAATTAAGTTAGGGAAATTTAAAATTTACTTTCACAGATCAGAAATTTTGTGAGTTATTTTGGCGAGTGCTTTTTGAAGATTGATGGTTTCTGAAATATTATATTGTTATACATTCCTGAATTGTATGTGATTTAAAATTGAGCTGCAAAAGAAATCAACTTTAAGGAAGTGAACCCAGATATCTTAAAATTAAGTTTAGCAATACTTTTTTTTTTGTGGGAGTGTTGTATTCGTATGTATTTACCTTCTCATGAAGGTGGTTTTCACACAAAGTCTAGTTAGGAGTCTTCCATGTATACATGTCTTTAGAAATAAAAGTTGTCAAGTCTCCTCAACATTTTATCTGTGGGGTTCCTCAGACATTAAGAATTGACTTTGAACCTATCCCATTAGTTGCAACCTGGGTGGGGGTTGGAATCTGACTTTTTCTATTTCAGGACCCAAAGGGCAAGAATAGAGTGTATTGAAATATTTATTTATGATATCCATTAAAAAAACTTTTCTAAGAAGGAATCTTTCACTTATAACTATTCATCAAAAAATTGTTGCTAAGTTTAAGAGACAAATTTTTATTTTTAGAAAATTTCAAATATTTTCTAAGTTTTTAATTTTTAAAACTTTTTTATTAGCAAGTCTTATTTTTGTTTTAATATTTAATTGTGAAGTGGTTGATACAAAATATTTTACATTACCCAACAAACTGAAATTTCTATTGTTTCACTTTCTTTTTTTTTTTTTTTTCTTTTTTTAATATGTCTTCTATAATTTTGTTTTGTTTTTATTCCAGCTCTGAAGCGCAAGTTGATGCTTCGGCGTTCTGTCAATGAACTGGTTGACCAAGGCATTTATCCACGTAAGTTTTCCTCATGAACTGTTATCCTTTTCTGTTTTGAACTCCCCACTCATTCCATTTTTTCATTGTTTCTAGTATTTCTCTTGGCTCAGTCTCTAAGGAAACAGAAAAATTCCCAGTGGTTTTGTCTTCAGCAATTATTCTCCAAATACAATTCATCTATATATATAGTTTATCTACAAAACTATTTTTATTTGGCTAAAACAACTTTAATAGTTTAAGCAAAATGAAGTTTGAATCATGATCATTTAACCTTAAGATGCTGTGTGCTGTTCTGAACAAATCCTACAACCAGCACCAACAAAACAGCTGCTGTATAGCCACTTACCCCCCATCTTACAAACCATAAAAGTAAGACAAGCCAGACATGCTGGGCATTGCCAGAGAAGCAAGGAAGATCTCATAAGCCATGGACTTGTACATATGGATACACCAGTGTAGGCTGACCAGCCAAAATATACGTTCATTAGATCTATGCAGACACTAGGTACCATCTAGAGGATTTAAGAAGAGCAATCACCAATAGGAATGGATGACAAGCGTGACTTGAGGGAATCCATTGTGTCAGCATGCCTTGATGATGATGTATCTTGTTGCATTACTTTTATATCCTCTTAAATTTAATTTGTAAATGTATTATTGTAGATAAATTGTAATTATAAATCAATTATTACAAATAACTTTATTAGATACACTCTACAAGTAAGTATGTGAAAATTATTATTTATGTAAATATATAAGAATTTCTGTGTTTTCACACCTATGCTAACATCAAAATGGTTTACACCATGTTAAATCATTAATACACATGATGAACATGTAATTTATATTATATATACTAACAAAGGTTTTTATTACAATCATGGGATAGCTGATTTGCATAATGATTTTACAAAGCAGGTTTTATTAAGCAGGTGTTATTCATTTGTAATATATTTCAGGTTGGATACAGTTGAGAAACATGGCATTATAAATCTTAGGAAATTTAGGAAAAATCGAGATAACATGAAAAGAGTATCTTTACTAAATAAAGGAAACCCAATACCTGCCAATACTCAAAAACATAAGAAAGAACAGAGAGAACTAATACAGTTAAAAGAACAACTAGAATATATTCAAGGCTTTAAAAAAAAAAAAATCAGAAATTCTGTAAAAGATAGACAATCATGATTAGCATGGTAGATAGTAAATAAAGTTAGCAGAAGGAAGAGAACCTTGAGAGTAAAACTAAAAGCTGCCAGCTAAGAAGAAAGAATATAGAAGTGGAAAGAACATTTTCAAATCAGCTTGGAAATCGCAATAAAGTCACTGATAAATCCATCAAAAAAATTATTAATAGCTAACTAGACATCAGACTAGGACAGTTTATGGAGGAAGAACATGACATCATATTGAAAATAATTAAAAGCAGAAAGTTTTCAAGCCTCAATGAAATCCCTCCAGAAGTATGGAAGACAAGGAAATTTGAAGAGATACTTTGATTATGTAATGCTGTCTGTAAACAAAACACAAAAAAGAAATGGACAAAAGGCTGCATCCTCCCTTTCCTCAAGAAAAGTGATCACTAAATCATTGAGAATTACAAAGGAATAACTCTTATTGTGTGCAAAAGTTTGAAACTGAAATCAATCAGAATATTTTTTTTATTCATTTATTTTTTTACAAGATTATTAATTGAAGTTTTATTTTGAAAAAAAAAAAGTTAGTGAAGTTGAGTAATTATAACTAGTAATAAATATGCTCTATATAGACATTTTTTTTTTTTCGTTTCTTCTTCTTCGTTTTGACTTTTATTTACTACTGAAATTTTAGGTAGCTTTGGAGGCGGTCTACTGGGGGGGGGATTCATTTCGTTTTTTTTTTTTTTTTTTCTTTTTCCCTTTCTCTTGGGGTGGGGGGCTGTGGTAGCATTAGGTGTTTTAGGCTTTTTCTTTTTCTTCTAAACTACTGTTAGGGCTTTCTTTACGAATTTTTAAATTATTCAATAGAAGATATTCAAAAACATTCTGCCTTGTTCGCTGACATGTGGAAAGGCTAATATCAATTTGGCTTTAGTAAATAAAAGTCAAAACGAAGAAGAAGCATTTGAACTCAGGAGCCAAGTGGAAGAAATATGTCAATATTGGTCAGTATGTCTTTAAGTCCTATCAATTTAAAATGCTGAACTTTACAAAATGTTATGCTGTATTTTGTTTGTGAAATAATGCTTAAACTATGCGTTTTAAATGTAAAGACACGCTTACTCTACTATAAAGCCAAATTGATATTAGCCTTTCCACATGTCAGCACGATATGATGATGATGATGATGATGATATAGACATTATTTCCAAATCAACTCCCTAATAGTCTTGCCAGTAGATATTTACTAGGTTAGTCTGACATGAGGCTACAAATGTCTTACCATATTAAAGAGAACAACCTTGTTCCTTGTAATGATAATAACTTTTAAAGTTTACAGTAGGTGTTATTCCATTTGAAGTCTTTGTTACTTACTACTTGAACATTGTGTGAACAATCTTTACACTTTACCATCAGTGTGTTTGTTTAATGTACTCTCTATAAGACATGCCACCATATGATGACAGTAATTGTCTATTCTGAAGTTTTATTGATAAATAAGTTGAATGAAATATTTTGCTGTGGAAATTGTAATAACAAAACAGGTTTACTGAACTTGAATTTATGATGTTTTATTTACTATCTTGGTCATTTTTGTAATTCAGTTACTCATTCAGTGAAATGAATAGGAAACTTATTTAGTTGGGGAGGGAAGTCTCCATATATGTAATTGCTAAATTGTTGGACTGTAGCAAACTCCTGTCATTATGTTTACTTTCTGACTAATATCCTTTGGAAAATTGCCCAGTTGGCTTGGGCTGTAGAATACACTGACTGCTTCTCTGTAGAGGAGTAAGACTCCCCCAATAAATGTCCTAGATATGACACTAAACAATCTGATGGTGAGGCTTCAGTAATGCTGGAACTTTGGAGAATGCAGAATAACCCCTTCATTGCCATTGCTCCCCGGTTCACTCTGGCCTGGAGTGGTAGCACTTAATAGTGTCCTATCTCTGGGTTAAATAGAACTAAACTGTATACTTATGTTGAACTTGATTGTTTGACATAGAACTGTATTTGATCTTGAACCTGTGTACTTATGCTAAACTTAATTGTTTGTAAGTATAAAAATGGATTTGGCATTAATAACATACAATGGTTGATGTGGTATAAAAACAAACTAAAACCTTGAGAAAGGCATGAACTCCTTAATCCCCTCAGCTGTTCTACAAGGAATTGCTTGTTGATATGCTATTAAACAAAGAAACCTAACCAAATAATTTAGCTGTGTCTTCCTTTTATATAATTCATTTTTAACGCTTGGTGTTCATTAGGTTCTTTTACCCTTCATATGACTGTTGTGGAGATTTTTATTGCACACTTCTCATTAGTGGGTGGGACAGTGATTCAACAATATTTACTAACCAATGACGGAGATTTCAATCTTTAGGAAGATCAGCATAAACATATGGTATACACTTGAACTTTACAGTTGTTTCTTTCTTTAATGGCATATCAAACTTCATGGATTATTTAATGCTAAAGCCATCCTTGCAGAAGGACAATTGTGGTACTATTTAACCCATATCTAGGGGAGGAGATAAAGGAATTTATAGTTTTTCCAAGGGTATTAGTCTAAAAATCAATTTAATAGTGTAACTGGAGTTTGAACTCACTTACTACAGTGTTGCAGTCTAGCATGTTAGACACTATGCCATGGGAACCCCTCTCAAGTCACTTTGGTGACAATACAATTAGTTGATCATCTGGTAGTTGTAAATTAACTGTGTAAAAGACATTAAACTTTTACTGCTTATTTTTCTTTAAATAATTTTGTGTTTATTCTCAAATCTTTTGGGGTCCTCCAAAAACTTAGATATTACTAATAATTTTTGTAGGGTTTAAATATAAACATAGATCTAACTGACTTGATTTATTGCATTTATACTTCATAGAATATTTCAAACTATTTCAGACAGTCCTAGTTTCCTTTATATATATCTATATAATAGGTTAATAGCAGTCATCAGGAAGATTTTATATGGATACATGGTGTTATAGATTATTATTAATCATATCATTTTATAAAATATACTTGATTGTATAGAAGAATTTCTGTAAGGTAAAATGTATTTATTATTCTGTATATCATTCTGACTATTGTCTCCATCTTTGTTGTTGGTAAAGAAACATTTTGATCAGTTTAGTATCTTTACCTTGTGTCTACTGAGGATATATTCCAAGATCCTAATACTACAGATATTATATATATGCATACATACACGCACATACACTCATACCCACAAAATCTGGAAATAAGACTTTCAAAAAAATTAATCAAAAGAGAATTTATTGGAAAATATAAGATTAAATATCTGCCCTTGGAGGTAAAGGGGCCAATCAGGGCACTACCAAGGATTGGCACCCATTTTTCAATTTATGTCACTTATAGTGCTGACAGCAAGACCATGAAGATGTTAATTTGAATCATTCCAGTTCCAAGATGGACCTCAGCTGATAAGTCTGGCCACAAAGTCATAAGTTTGCAAAATATGATTTTTTTTTTTTTCTGATTCATGAAACTGTGACTAATGCAAAAAAAGTATTTGTGAGTGAAATCCTGTTTTTTATTCATGGTTTTGATTTGGTATTTTAAGGTTTTACTACATATACATAGTTGCATCTATTGATGTTGAGCACTTATCAAAGAAAAAGTGGTAATTGATTTATTTTAGAATTTACATCCAGACATTCTCTCTATCTTCTAACAATTATAGTTGTACTCTATACCTGAAGAAGGCTTAAGAATGAATTGATCAAAACTTAACAATGAAGGCAATAATTTTAATAATATATGAAATTTCTGTTTTTAAATTTTGTCTAGTAAATAACGGGATATCAAATAACAAATTTAATTAGATATTTTTAATTTTAAGAATTCGCAGCTTTTTTCCCCCCTTCCTGAGTTTTTATTTTGTTACACTCCTTTTCTCTCTCTCTTTTTCTCGTCCTCCCATTCCCCAACTGGGCTAATATGAATGGTTTGTGTGTTCTATTTACCAGGTGGGAACTTGTTTGTCTACTCAGGACTGCCGCCAACCGTTCTACAATCAACATTTCATTCACATTACATATGCCAGACAACATATTGGAGCAAAATATTATCTTTTTACTATTCTGAGCAAATTTCTGTTTCATTTTTAAGTCAGTATTTGCCACATTGCTGTTAACCCCACCTACAGCACCTGAGTACATAATGAAATTAAAAAAAAAAAAGAACTTATGTGGGCAAACACAAATTGGAAGAGTCTGGAATATAAACAACGGACCTCTAAGGTAAAGGTTGGAGTGTCCATCCTGCCACAACACTCCCTGGGTGAACTAATATATATATATATATAGCCTGTATCTTGGTTGTATGTTTTTGGTAGCCCAAGAAAATAGGAAAAAAAGGTAAGAAAAGTAAAAAAAAAAAATTAAGATCAGGCTTTTTAGGATGAGTTTATATTAATAGTAATAGACAGGATAGTCTGGTCTTTAGTAGGCATTGCTTTCTAACTTCCTTTTTAAGAAGGTTAACTAAAGCTATTTTGTCATGGAAGCTGTACCTGTGTAAAGGATACAATCCAAATTCAATGACTTATGGTGTGATTGTTTTTCATTCCTTGTCCTCCTACGATCATGCTGGACATACAGATTATCAACCACTTCTTTGAAAGTGTGTATTTTATTTTACTTATTGTCTATTTAAAAGAAAATCCTTATATTTGTTATACTCTGTAATTAGGATGGGAAGGAGAATTTAAAGATTAAAATGTAGAGATTCTTATCTCTTGAATATCACTCTTTATTTTATCCTGGTTTGGGTTCGGATATTTATGAGAAGAGGGATCATTTGCATAGATTTTCTCAAGGATTACTGTTGCTGTTTAGATACTTGAATAAATACATAGATGTTTCCCATAAACTGTGAGGATATCAGGCATAATATTTCCCTTCATGGTATCATTAGCAGTAGCCATCTTCTTTTTAAGTATATATTTACCAAACCAAGACTACTTGTGTATATACACAAACATAATTGAAGGGAGAAGAGATAGATTCATGCCTTTTCAATGGATATTAACATAAAGTGAGATGCAAACAGCCTTGTCCAAGATTCGAACTGGGGTTGCTGATTCTTTTTCCTATATCAATAGTGGTTACACTAAGCACACCTTTCTAAGTAACACATCTCAGATTGTACTGAGTTACATGCTTTGTCTAGGATTTGAATTTAAGTTGCTGATTCCATTTTGTACAATGATAACCATTATACTAATTGCACAGTTGTACCACATTAAACTGTATCTGCCTTTTCCTCTTTACTAAACCATCTCTACAGATCAAACATCAAACTAAAATAAGAAAACTGATCACTATCAAGACCCTAGTTGAGGTTCAAGAAAATTACAAAATATGAAAGTATCAGTTGTACTAATAATCATTAGAGCACTGAGAACAGTCCCACACATCTTTGCAAAAAACCTGGAAAAATTTAAGATAATTCTGCCCATAACTTTACAAGAATTCTGAGAATGTTTGAAATTTAAGGAAATTTGCTTATACTTGATTCTCGACCTTACCAATTCTGTACAAAAATAAAATTATGACTTTGGTCAAAAACTGTCCCCCCTCCATTCAAGTTTATTGTTCTACCTTCTTGCTACTGTTTCTAGTACAAGTGTTTTGTTTAACCTTATTTTTTATAAGCTGTTGTTTTGTGCATTCACCTTCCTCTTTTCTCCCTTTTTTCAACAGTGATGGCTTTTTTAATGTTTTCTTTTCTCTCTTTGTTGTGCAGCATTAAAGACTCCTCCTGCATATGCAGAACAAAGAAAACAGCTGGAACGAGCCAAGGTAAGCGTAACATTGGCCCACCTGCATATACTTAAATAATTGTGAAAGGTCGTTAGCTCATCGAAAAAAGGTTAAACAATTCCATCACATCTCTGGCATCACTGACAATGCATACAATGTGCAGAAAAAATGCCTCACTTGAAAACAGCCCTTCCTCTCTTTATTCTATTTTAACTCAAAGAGGAATGGTAATCTATTTTAGTTAGTTTCCTTTTGAGAGGAGAAGGTGGGTATGTTTGGAACATTAATTCCTTTGAAGATACCAATCTTATTTAAGAACAAAGGGTTTTTATTTTCTCTTGTAGATTACTACCACTGTCCATTAATAGTTGTTACATTTGTATATAAATTTTATATACAAAATGTAGCACTTATTATAGGATGGAGTTAGTCATTTTCTCTTGCTCCTATTGACTTCCACCTATCTTTTAATATTTGAGTGTTTTAAAAGCATTAAGATTCAATATTTATTATTGACTGTCTTGTATCCTTTTTATTTATCTTTTAATTGTTTTTTACTAAAAAGATTATAGCAAGCTACTGAGGTTTTGTGTGTGTGTAATATATATATATATATATATATATATATATATATATATAACACACGCACAAAACCTCATATATAATTTTAGTTGTGATTTTGGTATGTTATTTAAACTGTTCATCATTAGTGTTATTATTATTATTACTACTACTACTTATTGGATTTTAGTTATATTATTTGGAAGTTCTAGTAAATGAATAAATTCTCCTCATATTTTGAACGATTTAGCATGCACACAATAATCAATGGAAAGTCTGTCTCGCCCAATTTTTACTGTCTACTACCTACTCTGCATGTGGTGTCTGCCCATTTATTTTTTGTTACATAGTTTGTTTTTTTTTGCACCTGTCCACTATAGATTATTTTTTATACCTACCATTGGTAGAGGCAGCAGTAGCAACTCAGAGAAATCCCAAAGATGATTAGAACCACATGCTAACCTTATCCTTACCCTAGACCAACAGGAAATAGAATCAAGCAAATGAATGATGACACTGTTCTGAAATGATAAATGGTTTTATGTGAATACTTCCAAAGAAAGAAAGCAAAAAAAAAAAAACAGTGGTAAATAATTATTTTATGGTGGAGGTGTAGCATTAGAGTAGAATCTTGAATTTTACCTTTTCTTTCAGTTTGCCTGCCAAATGATATACAGAGTAAAAATATTTGAAGTTTTACTACTTTGTGGTTTATTTTAATATTTAAAAAAAAAAAAAAAAAAAGAGAAGGAAGGAAAAAAGTGAGTCTGATTCATTTCCTGGATGCTGGAAATATTAAAAATTCTGCCCTTTAATTATCTCAGGAGGGTCATAAATTTTAGCATGATTCCTGTTTTAAGTGTACTCTCCCAGAAGATGGACTCTTGAGTTTAACAAAAATCTTCATAATTAAATCTTGAAATCATTAAATCCTACACAATCATTCTAATAAGTGTAAAATACATTAAATAAATCTATGGTAGTCATTGGGGTTTGTATGTTTCGTATAATGTTACAATTGGTACATTTTTCTTACTTTTTACCCAGACATCCTTATGAGCTATATGTAGTCTTTTTTTTTTTTTTTTTTTTTTTTTAGTCATGGTTGTAATCTATGATAAATTTGTGTTTTTAAATTTGTACATGAGTGCCCCCACCTTCTTTCATCTAGGAAAAAAAAGTCTATATTTTTGATATATGATAGATATCTACTTTATACTGTTGATAAAGATTCAGTTTAGCTAACCTGATGGACACAAAATAAGGGTCAAGTTTAACATTATAAAAACATTGTAAATTAAACTACTTCTGTACTATTTACTTGAAGTAAATCGAACTAGTGTACAGCTGTGCTATCTATTAACTTTTCAACTACTTACTGTTGCCTTGGTGCTTTTTGTTGTGAACTTGTTCCTGATTTCAGAAAATATCAATGTAATTTTGTCCAAGACTGAGATAATGTTCACATATTTTTTTTCTATGAAGGTTTATTTTGAGGAAAATTTGTCTACTTAGAAATATGTCACATTGCAAGAGATGGTTATTTCTATTTATTTATTTATTTATTACTATACCCTTTCATTATCTTGACTTCCCACATTTCAATGTAATTATTACATCTATAGCTAGCTAGCTGTCTCTTTCTCAGTTTTTCACCTGATAATGGCTGGAGAAGGAACTATCCAAAATACTGCACAAAGAAAAGTTTTTCTGTTGAGAAAATAATCTTTATATTATACATGACACCATCTTGTATAGCACTGTTTGAGAGAGAATGAAGATGTAAATAATTGGACTGACTTAACTTTTGGCAATTTAGTAGAGTACAATCATCATGGAAGGTGGGAATTTCTCAAGATATCAGTTAAGGTCCAATGGTTTAAAAGATTTATGATCATTATTATGTCAACAATAAATTTCTTCGAAAATAAAACATAATGGAATCAGTCTTGGAAATCCCAAATTCTGATCATTATTTATTTTTGGTATTGAGAATTACTGCTTTAACAGCATCTTAAATTATGGAGAGGTAGGCCTTGGCAAGTTACAATACCCTTCCACCTGGTAGGTAGGATGAGGTCGGGTCAGGTCAGATTTTTGCCAGTCTGCCAGAGTTCTCCTTCTCTTTTGATCTTTGCCTCTCTTTCTTTCACTGCCCTGTAACAGCCTCACTCTGGCCTGTGCACTGCCATTTGGTAATCTGAGTAATCATACAGTAACCAGGTGTTCTTTTAATCTATTCCTGATAATTCTGGGTCACCCAACCTACATACCCTGTGTCTGGCATTATTCCTGGGTTCATTTCACCTTATTCACTCATACATGCACCAACTCTCACCGAAGTGGGAGAGAGACCGCCTCACTACTTCTCTTATTTTCTTAATTCTTCTCCCTCTGTCTCTCTCTTATACATACATGCAATATGTATAATTAGATCTGTAGCTATAGGAAATCACTATTATGTAGTTTGGTTGTAATCCATTTAAAATAAACAGGATCATGGTCAATAACTTTTTGACTGTATGATAAGCCCCCACTCATGCCATAAGTTTGATGGGGTGGTTGAGGTAATCAGGTGCAACTGGAGAATTAGTTCTTCTTTACTTGTTGGTTGTTATGATAGAAATATATCAAAGTTTCTCAATCTTTCTTTGGGGCTTCTTAAT
Source organism: Sepioteuthis lessoniana (assembly GCA_963585895.1). NCBI lineage: Eukaryota > Metazoa > Mollusca > Cephalopoda > Myopsida > Loliginidae > Sepioteuthis > Sepioteuthis lessoniana. The sequence continues at coordinate 12,758 of CAUZXS010003990.1, read as the reverse complement.
GAATGGAGTTTGATTTGACATGGGTGGGTAGGTCTGCATTTAAGAGTAAGGAAAATACACATTTAAGTGTGCTTTCAACCAAACTGGTCAGGCTAGCTGTGTGTTGCAATTAAATGCAGGTGGGCCTTTTGCTAAGCAAGGATAGGATTTCTACTAAAAACACCCACATGAGAGATTATTAGTTTTGAGGACCAAGATTTCTCTCATTTTATTTGTCTTGTTGATTTGAGGATGGATCTATAAAATATATATATATATATATATATATATATATATATATATATATATATATATATAAATAAACAAACACCTCACTTTGCTCTACTATGTATGGTGTTATAATTTAGGTTTAACTAAAACAGGAGTCATGTCCTGTTGGTGGGATTTAGTATATGCTGACTGCATCCTTGGCCAGGGTGTAAGACCTCACCTACTCACTAAAAAAAAGTAGGGTTGTCCTGGGTATGACTCTAAATTGAATCTGATGATTAAACTCCAGTTCTGGAGAACTGAGGAGTTTAGAGTTTATCATTAATTCCAGGTCCACTCTAACTTGGAGTGGTAGTTACTGTTAGGGTCCCATCTATGGGTAAAATCTGTTTAAAATCATTTGTATTTGATAGGACTGTACAAAAAACAATTCAAGAAATAACTACACAAAAAAAATGTAAATATGAATGTACAATGACTGCAATTCCCTAACCTCTAGGTATAAAATAACCCTAGATAGGTTGACAAACTGTTAAAATCAGTCAATGAATACAGGGGTCACAAACTTATTTTACTTTAGGTGTGTGTCTCTTTCATTAATTAAAAATCTTAGTAATTTTAGTCTTGCATTCTGCCAAATGCAAGTGCCTGTTACTTTAAAATTGATAAGCAACACAAGTTGACAATTGATTGGATAATGTAGCAAGAGACCAGATGAGTCAAGGGTAATGAACTGCTTGCTTTATTTCAAGTTCAGCTGGGTGGGAACAAATTTGATGATTGGTAGAATTTGTCATCAAGAGTGAGGGCAGCTAATTGCCTGCCTCATCTTTATCACTATTTCAATAGCCAGATACATTCCTCTGTATTTCTGTGGACCTTGAGAATAACCTTTTTTTTTTTTCTTCTTTTTTTTTTCAAACCTAATCTTAAATCATGGGAAAGAAATTCAGAATTCTACTAGTGTATTGGATTTTATTTAGGGCCTTTGGAAGAAAAAGAATTTTTTGATTTCTGTGTATATATGTATGGACATATATATTGTAAACAAGTTTTGTTAAAGATATAAAGTGTTTTTTTTTAATATTAAATATGAGAAAAATAATTATCAAAAAACAACCTACAGTAGATAAAATTGTATCAAACATAGGAACTGGTAAAGTTATTATGTTTAAAAACTAATAATCATACAAAGTATATATAAGTTTCAAGTATTCCTATGCAATACTTATAATTTATAAACAATTATACTGTATAAAGTAACTCTTCTAATTAAATAATTCATTTTTTCTCAGTTATGACTTCAAGTGACTAATAATAATAATAATCCTTGACAAATAATTATGGTTTCAACTAATCACTCTTAATACAAATAGTTTGCACACAGTTAAATGGTATCAAGTATTCTCATCTATTAATAATAATTTTCAAACAAATCAATTTGACCCATAGATGGAAACTCAACATGTATTACTTTTCCAAGCCAGCATGAACCTGGGAGTAATTGCAAGAAGAAAAACTGATGATGGTACTCAAACTACAACTGACCATTTATGTAACCAGTTTAGGATATGCACATCTAAAACTGAAATCCTCCATTCAAAATCCCTCAAAGAAAAAATAGCATTTGCTTTGATTGTATAATCTGTGTTAAAGAACTTGTTTCCCTTTATTTGTGCTCTTGCAACACTGAAATTTATTGGCCAATATACACTTGTGGTTAGTGTGTATTTTGGCAGCTTAGTAACTTTATTCTTAAATAAATCTTTATTGATTATCTGAAGAAGCTAAACACTTTCTTGTAATTATTGATTCTCAGATAAGTGTTTATAAAGATTCTTATATTTTATTGTATTATTCTGATGCGTGTCTCTCAGATATCAACCTTAAATCGAATAATTAGTTGACCTTGTTTTTTTTTTTTTTTTTTTTTTTTTTAGTTAGTTAATTCTGTGCTTCCATTAGTTAGAATTGCAGATTTCTGTCTTTACTGTGTAATTTATTACGCAATTGGTTTATTGCCTGTCTGCTGGTGTTTGGTGCCAAATGTTCTTTTGGAATTCATCTTCAGTCTGGATGCATAGAAGCTGACCCACTGAAGGTTGTCCATAAAATAGAAATTAGAGTACACCTGAAAGAGAACACATTTGTTCAATCAGTATATTAGGTATGTGTAAAAATTCACAGCCTTCTTTTTTTTTTTTTTTTTTTCAAGATTTGTTTTTCTCTTATCTATATTTTTTTTCTGAATGGTGTTGTTTTTGTTTTTTGTTTTTTTTAATATACAAATACATACACAGTTCTGTAGAAGAACTACTCAAATTCCAGATTTGAGTTGATAGGATTTGTATTGGTATGCAGCAGCTTGTCTAGGGAGAAAAAAACACTCCAAGTTCTGACCTGCTGTCTCTTGACTGCTGGAATCATCTCCACTCATTGTACAATTGTCGAATGTCCCCTGACTTAAACAATTGACATAGTTTTACATGCTGCGACTATTGCTATAAAACTACTCAGAGCACATGGGGGGGGGTCTTATCGCAATGAAGTAGAGGTGAATCAACAAGGGTTGGAGTGCACTGGATGTCATAGTCTGATCTTGGTATTTAGACAGATTAGACATATGTGCCTTCTGTCTGTTGACCTGGGGCTACAAAAGCATTTCACCCAAATTATCAACCACCCTGTCTGTATCTTACTGATATCAAGTGATATATTAAAATAGTTTGGGTATAAGAATAAAAGAATTTTGATGTTTTGAAAAATTTGGATTTTACTTTTATTTTTGTGTGCATGTGTAATATTTTTTTTTGTTCTTCTCCTGCTATCCTTATAGTGAAGCATACCAATTTAATTTTCCATATTGTCATCCTTTTCTCATTATTGGATTTTATTTCAAACCTCCCCCTCCCCCCTCTCTCTCATATATATATATATATATATATATAATGTCCTGACAACAATAGTTAAATGTCATAACTATATCAAGCCAGACAAGGACACTAGTTTGAATAAATTGGTATATTATAAACAGCCTTACAGTATTAATAGGCTGTGTGTTTGTGTATAGTAACAGTTAGTGTCAATGGAAATGGAATCAGTGACCTAAGTTCAAATCCAAGATGAGATTGCTGTTTCACTTTTGACTAATGACTTTGGGAAAGGGATGAATCCATCTGTTCTCTCAGCTATAGTCAGGCAGACTGATCTCTTTAGCCTTGGTTTGGCAACCAGTCTAGATGAAGGAAAACCCTGAATTTAAACTAGGTGTACTCCAATTGGAAATTGAACTTATGTCACATTCTGCCATGGTGGAGAGATTGGATAAACATACACACACATATATCGGCTTCAAATTTTCAGTAAAAATTCTATTTCAGAAACCAGTAACTAAATGTCTAATAAAATGGTTCTCTTAGAAAAATGTATATATTTAAATTCTCATTAATTTGTTGTGAACAGAAGCAGTCTAAGTGTATGTGTCAGTTTTTTTTATTTTATTTTCAACAAAAGATTTAAAAAAAAAAGTAGACTAAATTTAGTAGGTATTTGAGATGCAATAGTGTTCTTGTTAGGATGGATTTACTCTTGTCATGTTTTTAATGATTTCTAATAGGGGAGAGTTTAGTTGTAAACGAGTAATCAGAATGATTGAAGAACCTTCGACTGCCTAAGCAGAAGGATGAAGCATTTGGTATGAAAAAATTTGGGTCAATTAGTTGGTGTTGTGCAGAACGAATGGGGATTCTCTCTGCACCACCCACACATTTACGATCTGATCAAAAGCAAGCCTCTTATTACATTCAAGGACCCAGGTCTAGACCACTCTCAAAAAAAAAAAAAAAAAAAAAAAGATTAAGCAAACCTGGTGCTAAAATAACAGCCAAACCTCTTAGCAATTTCATTTACCTGTATGTGCACCTTGCAGGTTTAGCTTGGTAGTTAGAATATTGAAATGAAAACTGAGAGGTCTACACTTTCATCTAAGGTGCTTGGTCAATAACAACTATTACAAAGGCATATACTTAGGAGAAAAGAGCAATGATTTGAAACAGACATCATTTTAGATCATCTTACTGTGTAATGAAGAGAAGGGAGTTTATTCTAAGATTTGCATTATTTTATGAATTATTCTATCATCATATTTATTTCACTCACAACATTTTGACTGGTACGCTCTCTGACCTTCACCAGGTTGTGTCTTAGTAAATTTTAAGATTCAAAAATCAACACTGTTAGCTTTTAAGAATATGAATTATCATATGAAGCATTTGATATTATGAATTAACTCTTCTAGTTTTTAAGATTATGTACTGAACATTTAAAACTATGGATTAACATCCCTCAAGGATTTGATTAGAATTTCATATTTTGCTCATTATTTTCTTACTTGAAGTTTGCTAAATGTGATATACACCCAAGTCAAACACTGGCCAAAACACTATGAGCAAAACAATAGTGAATTGGTTTCTTTGTTTAATGCTATATCAAACTTTGTGGGTTATTTAATGCCACAGCCATCCTTGCAAAAGGGCAGGAGTGATACCATTTAACCCTTCGCTGGGGCTGATCAGGGAGTTCATACTTTTTGCAAGGGTATTAGTCTGAAAGTGAATGTAATAATGTGACTGGAGTTTGAACTTGTTTACTATATCATAATCCAGAACATTAGCCACTACACCATGGGGAATCTGCTCTTCAAAACAATGAAGATAATTTGAATAATTTATAGAGCAATAACAATACTGTATCTCAACCCTTCCTAAAAGAAATGGCCTGGATATGACACTAAACTATATCTGATATTGAGGCTCCAGTTCTGGAAATCTAGAGAGTGTAGAGTACCTTTTCATTGCCATTACTTCTAGGTCCATTCTGTCCTTTCTATGGGTCAGATATATCTATTCAGAAATTGTCTTCAATAGGACTGTCATAGGGACCTTAATAAATGACAATACAAAAAAATGTAAGTGTGAATGTACAATGAACACCATTCCTTAACCTCTTGGCATAAAATAACTTTAGACAATTTGACATACCATTAAAAA